>ML834003.1:14560-40075 GCA_009831015.1 Picea engelmannii | reverse complement strand
TTGAGTCAATGCTTCCAAATCATTGGTCGTGTCATCCATATGTTCAAGAGCAGTCCAAACCTCTTTTGAGTCGGCCATCTGCAGTTATACTTTCATTCCGTGTCGGCCTTCCCTGTGTCCAAAGTCCAATTGTCACATGCTCTATTTCACTTACAAACTCTGTTACTAATTTCGTGTCACTGATGTGGGATACATCAAGGCCCTCCTGTGACGAGTCTTGTTCTGTCGACTTCAGCACATTATCCAGAATCAAGACTTAGAAATTATTCAGTACCTTGAAACTTGCATGCCTCAATGGCAAGTTTCTCGCTTTCAACAGTGGGTTTACATCATTGACCCCTGATCGAGAGATTACGTCGAGTGTTCGACATCAACTCCTTTATTCACAGTCGATGGATTGTACTATAGTACCTTGGGAGTCATTGACATTAATAATGATTTCCCTCGCACTTGTTAATGGTATACATCAACGACCGGTAATCAAGTGGTTTCTACCATGTTCGACTTCAACTCATGTAATCACATGGTTAGATTTGTACTTTGAGCGACGAGATTGAAGACCCTGGATATCATCTTTGTAATCCAGGTTGCGATGGAGTATACATGATTTGCGACACATAGATCCACTGTGTATGATTCGTGGCTATGTCGTCTTGACTAAAAATTTGTCGCACAGATCCACAGTGTATTCAGGTGGCTGTGCTATATAGTGACGGCATGGATCCACAGTGTATGATTGGTGGTCATGACCTTAGTTTATGATGTCATTAGTCTATGATCTGAGTATGGGAATGCCTACCTCGGAATTGATATATATGATATTCTGCTGATGCTTGGATGTTTGCAGGTCTCTGATTAGATGTGCTTTTGGTTCTTGACACACACATGCAGCTTACAAAGTCTATCGACTGTCACTGGTTCCACTCTCAGACTTTGGGGGGAATTTTGTTATCCACAAATTTGGTCATTGTGATGATGTCATGATGATGTCATGATGATGGAAAATCAAGCTCTTTACCAAGAATACTTTCCTGAGAAAAGTTACAGTTGTCTTCTTCTTGAATTCATACTTTGAAACATGTTCGCAGGCTACTTATACATTCACCTGCGGGAATGATTGTTTCCCACAGGCTACCTTAAGCTGGGGTGCGAACTTCCCACACTGTACTCATGGTTAGGGTGCGTACATGATTTTAAAAGGGAAAAAGATAAAGATCTCGAATCTTCTAGAAGGGAATCTTCTAGAAGGATGAGTTGTCTTTCGAGTGGTTACTCAAGTACTGTCATTCCAGATATCTTGGGATCATTCCCTATCCAAGTAACTAATCTATTTCTTCCTATATATTGAGGGGATTACTCATGGAAAGGGTTAAGAAAGAATAAGTTCAACAAATTAGCAAGAGATTGATTAGAGAATTAGTGCAAGACTGTGGGTCACTTTATTACATAATTCCTTGATCATATGTATAGACTAGTCATTGAATATTTTAACTTGTCTTTACTTCGATTGGTTCGTTTTGTTGTGATTTGGACGGGACGAGAGCATTGAAGAAGAGCTTGAAACAACAGAGACATAAGGAAAGCGTTCATAAGGTATGTCCATAGCCCTTATCTTTTAGTTCATTCAATAGGCTAGATCTAGGAGAAGTGTATTATTCTGTCATGTTTTGTTCTAGATACCAGGTGGATCTAGGGAGGTCGGTTTGTGTCCGCACTCACAGACTTATCCTATAAAAAATACGGTATTGGTTTCGGTGGAAGTTAACGCCACCTTTCCAGGTGCCTTCCACCACCTTTCTCTAGCCATCGTGGTCTCTTTTTCATCACATCCCCTCCCAACAGTCCTGCAATATATATTCATAATATTATTCACATCCATTGAACTTTTTCACAAGGTCCATTCACATCACACATTCACATTTCTGAGTTTGCCACAATACTTGGCCAGTATAGTTATTTTTACAGTTTGGGGGAAACAAGGTGTTAAAATTCCCTCCCCCTTAAAGGAACATCATTCTCGATGTTCTATCTATCAACTTGACCTGCATGTACAGGTGTAAACAAAATCAGATATTCCCTTTTCATGGCATCCTCCATTTCCCATGTAGCCTCATCTGGGCCAAAATGTTTCCACTGCACCTTGACCTGTGCAATGGTTCTGTTCCGGAGCAGGGTTTCCTTTCTGTCTAGTATGCATTGAGGTTATGGTAGAAATTATACCTCCGGTTCCACCTGAATCACAGACCAATCAATTATATGGTTAGCATCATGTACACATTTCTTCAATAAAGAGACATGGAAAACATTATGTGCTTTGACCGTGGGAGGAAGTGCTAGCCTATAGGTTACAGGTCCCATTCTATATAGAACCTCAAAGGGTCCACAATACTGAGGTGCCAACTTGGCACAAGCTCCCATTTTTAGAGAACTCTTCCTGGGTCTAACTCTGAGATATACATGGTCTCCCATTTTGAACTCTCTTGGAGTTCTCTTTTGGTCGGCATAACTTTTCTAAGTCACCTGAGTTCCATTTCTTTCAACATGTCGGGTCCAAAAGAAATCCTATTTATGGGATTACTCCAGCTGACTGGAGTGTTACACGGTCTACCATAGAGGACTTCGAAGGGACTCATCTTTAAGGATGCTTGGTAGCCATGTTGTAGGAAAATTCTATCAGTGGCAGGTAGTCTTCCCACTTCTTGGGTTGATGCATTACATGCATTCTTAGAATGTCTTCAAGTATTTGGTTCGCTCTTTTTGTTTGTCCGTCGGTTTGAGGGTGATAGGTGGTGCTAAACAACAATTTGGTTTCTAAGCCAGCCATCAGTGATTTCCAAAAGTTATAAGTAAATTTCATGTCTCTGTCAGACACAATCTCTTTCGGCATACCATGCAGTCTGAATATCTCCTTCATGAATACCTGGGCGATATCAATTGCTTGCAAGTGGATTTGACAGGGATGAAATGAGCAGACTTTCTCAATTTATCCACCACTGCCATAATGTCATCATTCTGTTTGGTTGATGTTGGTAATCCGGTGATGAAATCCATGGAGATGGTTTCCCATTTCCATTATGGGATTAGTAGCGGTTGTAATAATCCTGCTGGGTGTCGGTGTTCTACTTTAACCTGTTGGCACTCTATGCATTTGGCCAAGTACTCGACTACGTTTTTCTTCATTCCAGGCCAATAGAATTGTTTCCTGGTGGCCGTGATCATCTTCTGATATCCTAGATGACCAGAATAGGGTCTTTTATGTAGTTCATCCAGTATGAACCTCTTCAAGTCATCACAATTTGGAATATAAAATCTTCTTCTGTAAGTGAGCAGACCTCCTTCAGTCATCTGGTAGCTTTCATATTTTACTCTAGCGGGTTCTTGTTGTAGGTACGTGGTCATGGTCTGGATGAAGGGATCTGTTTCTTGTGCATTTTTTATTCTTTCCTTGACATCTGACTTGCAAGTGCTCACCGCTGCCAGGTGAATTGTTTTCATACTTCTGCTAAGGGCATCAACCACCTTATTTTCCTTTCCTTTAATGTGTTTGATTTCAAAATCAAACTCGCTAAGGAGGGTCATCCACCTAGCTTGTCTCACATTGAGCTTTGGCTGATCAAACAAGTATCGCAATCCACAGTGATCTGTCATAAGTACAAAATTTCTTCCCAGGAGGTAATGCCTCCACATTTGCAAGGCATGCACTATGGCAGCCAACTCTAGATCACGGGTCACATAGTTGACTTCATGCTTGTTCAATTTTCAGGATTCATAGTAGATCACACTTCCTTCCTACATAAGGACTCCTCTAAGCCCCTCCTTACAGGCATCTGTGCACATGAGGAAGTCAACTTCTGGATTGGAAATCTTCAGCACGGGTGCATGGGTCAATAGATGTTTCAGGGTTTGAAATCTTTCTTCACATTTATGTGTCCACAAGAATTTTGTCCCCTTATTCTAGAGGGCAGTGACTGGACAACCAATCTTGGAGAATCCTTTTATAAATATCCTATAGTATCTTGCTAATCCCATAAAGGATATGATGTCAGAAACATCCTTTGGGGTAGGCCATTCCATGATAGACCTGATTTTGTCAGGGTCTACCACTACTCCTTCTTCAGAGAGAACATGGCCTAAGTAATGTATTTGCTTCTGGAAGAATTCACATTTGTTGAATTTGGCATAGAGCTAATGTTCTCTTATGACTTGCAGCACAAGTCTAAGATGATCTTCATGCTCTTTTATGTTCTTGGAGTAAATTAATATATCGTCAATAAAAACAATAACAAATTTGTCTAGGAATTTGCTGAGTACATTGTTCATCAAGCACATAAAAGTGGCAGGAGCATTGGTCAACCCAAATGGCACCACCACAAACTCATATTGACCATACCTCATTCAGAAGGCAGTTTTATGGATGTCTTCACCCTTGGTTTGGACTTGATGGTATCCCGAACTCAAATCAATCTTTGAGAAAATAGACGCACCCCCCAATTGATTGAACAGGTCATCGATATTGGGCAAGGGGTACTTGTTCTTTATGGTTACCTTATTGGGTTGCCTATAATCTATACACAGTCTAAGGGCACCATCCTTCTTTTTCACGAATAGGACTGGTGCTCCCCATGGAGACACACTGGTCCGAATACAACCCTTATCCATCATTTCTTTTAATTGCAACTTGAGTTCAACTAACTCAGGTGTACTCATCCGGTAGGGTGTCCTAGACACTGGCATCGCTCCTGGTGCAAGTTCTATCAAGAAGTCTATGTCCCTTCTCGAAGGTAGACCCGATACCTCTTCTGGAAATACATATTTGTATTCTCTCAGGATAGGGTGATCATTAGGGCTTGGTTTGTCACCTTCGAATGTTTTCAACACCTGTATGGCATATAGGGGACATCCCTTTCGGTAATACTTTATCATTTGCAGAGATGATATTTTTCTCACCGAGACAGGTTTTCGGATCCCTTGAAGGGTTATCTTTTTCCCTTCTTCACTTACACATTCTAAGGTTTTATGGTAACCGTCCAATTTGGTTTTATGGGCGGCTAGCCAGTCCATACCAATCAGCAGATCATACGATCCCAGGGGTAATAGGTTAAGGGTTGTTTGGGTGGGGAAATTTTCCAACATCAATTGGCAGGCTGGTATAATATCTGCTACCCTTCTTTTGGTGCCAGTGGCTAACTGTACCAGCCATTACTTGGTATGTTTTTATGTCTATAGTTTACACTTATCAACAACTTTAGGGGTTATATAACTCAAATTTGAACCAGGGTCAATTAAAACAAACACTAGATGGTTGGAAATCATACCTTCTATTTCCACTACTGAAGCTTGGTGGTCGGCTTGGTTATTATCCAAGGCTGCATAAATTTGTGGCTCACTCCTGGCCACATTATTGACGGTAGTAGCTTCTTGGATGTTATTGCTAGCGATTATTTTTTTCATTTGGCACAAAAGCACCCAGGGCTGTAGATTGCACTCGAAATGCCCAAGCGCAGCATGGGAGAATCCCTGTTTTTTCAAGTAGCAGGTCAAGCGAGTGGGCAAAATGTCGTCGGCAGCATCCAAGATCTATTTTACAAAGAAGATCGACGGTCACCGGGTTTTCGAAGCTACCGAATTGCCCAAGGTTTAGCGCAAAGGACAACTCTCGTATTCCAATCAGCAAGTTCAGATCGTCCGATCTAACTGGGACAGGTGGCAGCCTATCGGCATATCGCGGATCGGGGTTTTGGGGAACAGGGAGCCCTTAGCTCATTGTACTTGGAAGTACTGATCAACGAAACGCCGAAAGCGCCTTTGGCGCCGAGATCATGGTCTCAGCCCTGGGTCATATCAAGCGAGACTGCAAATGAGGGCGGCTCCCTTGTAAATATCAAATGCCCCCTCGTCCGTTCATCCTAAGGACGCGTGTCGCAAGATATGGCCACGTCGGTGTTTCGACGGTCGGGAGTTCGTAGGGTGAGAGTTTCATGTTGTTCAACATCGCAAAACCTTGAAACCTGATAGCGCTGAAAGCGTAGAAGGTGGGGCCCATGGTATCACAAAGTGTTTTCAGCCGTCCATCCAGAGGGGACACCTAGCAACAAATAGAGCCATCTCGGTGCTTCGCCCATTACGACTCCAACACGCAAAGAGAAACTCCATTATTTTCCGATGCGCTAGGTGCTGGGAGAATCCCGGATCGGGGCCCACGGTATCGCTGGGAGAGTTAAGACCCATCAGATCTAGAGGGACACTTGGTGCCAGATTGAGCTATCTCGGCATATCGCTCATCACGATTTTAATCAGCAAAGGTTAGCCCTTTCATATTCGCAAACACCGAAAGCATATGGTCACAACCCATGGTCACTTGGGGAGAGGAAGGAGCTGCATAAAGAAGGCCAAATGTGCTGAGTTCAGTTGTAGAGGGGATCATCACGATCTCCAGGCGCCATCGGACCTGATCTTAATACTGTTTCTAGTATTGAAGTAAATGAAGGCAAGAGCGAGTGGTTGAAACCTCCTTTCGTTCATTGAATGAGGGGAATGGAGGGTCTGGCGAGTCGCCTGCTCGCAGTGGTCCTGTGTATCAATTCTCTCAACGAAGCTGTGCTGAAGTCCTTGACTCGACAGAGAAGTCTGCGCACGCTAGCCGAGCACTTCATGGCTCAGCTACCCTCCTTACAGGAGCCATGCGTAGTTAAAGTGGCATTTAAAAAAGATATCAGTATGAGTTTGACTGAAGGGACATCAAGCCTTGAGTGACTAGGCACGCCTCTGTGAGGTGAATTTTCCTGAGTATATAAACTCAGTCTTTTGTATTTTGTAGGTATCGATGGTAGAGCGAAGCTCCCGATGGTAAAGTTTCAACAGATTCTAGTTCTCTCGTTATGCATATGTATATGAGATTTATTATTTTATAATAGACAATCTTCTTAATCCATCTAAGTTTTCATCTCATGCTAAGAGAGTTCATGATCGACTGATTCACATGAATTATGGTAACTCTGTTGTGATAAAGGATTTATTATGGCATTTTTGTTTTCTCTGGTTTTCAACGTTTGAACGTAAGAAGATCTTGCGTTTAGATGTCTTCTTCCACAATCTATTAGGAACCTGATGTTTACGATAGACCTTTGCATCTTTTTGATACAAGTCTCCCCCCTACTCACCCTTACTACGACTCACTGTCTGAAGTTATCTAAGACCTCACTTGTCCATGCATGTCTGGCCTAGTTTCGAAGTTAGAACTACATCGTTTGAGTTAACCTCCATCAGATCACCACATTAAACAAATCGTGACATAAACTGATGGGCGTCGGGCTCTTCTCCTGCTACAATCCAGGAGTGACTTCGGACGCTAACATTTCTGGTGTCGTTGCCAGGGACGAAGTTGAATATTTTGCCCAGGATTGAACGAAAACGATTAACTGATTCTGAAGGTGCATCAGATATCAGAATTATCAAGATTGCTGCTGTGCACCTGGAAAATCCATCATGACGACTTCGATGGGGAGAACCTGCTCTATTAATTGTGGCTTTTAGAGGTAGGCATACGCGGTCTCATCGACAGTTGCCTCTAGCTACGCCTGAAACAGATCTAGAAGAGGTGCTCAGAAAGGGGAAGGCCTCTGAATAAGAAGCGTCCACCACCGAATCAGGTAATCCACCATATCCTTCTTTGGGAACTCCTTTTTGTCCTCCTCAGTTTCTCGACAGACCTGTTTCTGAAGTTTCCCGTTTCCTAAATTTCAGGAGTGTTCCTGTTGAGTTTTCCTCTCCTGGTCTGGGACTGAAGGGAAAAAACCTTGTCACTCTCCTCTCCCCTAAAATTGTACCTTGGCGTAGACCCGGGACCACAAAAGATTTCCCCACTCCTATCTTTACCACTCCTGCACAAAGAAAAACACCTACTGACTTGAGCTCATTACCCTTCTCCTTAAACCCCCTCTTGTTTCCCACTCCACTTCGGGACTCATTCCCAGTAGCCCCTTCGCGAACTCCTTCTCCTCCCAGCTCTCCTCCACCCAATATTCCTATGGTTTGTGCTAATCCCCCCCTGAATAGAATGGATGCCATAGTTGCTGCTAGATATGCTCCTTTAGTCCTACCCCATCCTATGAATCCTCTTCCTACTGGGGATTACCTGAAATACATGCCCAAGTTCACTGGGGAAGGAGACATGACTGTCGAAGAGCACCTGGCTACTTTCTACAATTATGTAGACAACCTCAACATTGAAAATGAAGATGTCTGGATGAGAGTCTTCGTCCAGAGCCTGGATGGTGAGGTGAGGAAGTGGTTTAGAGGATTGGCTCCAAGGTATATTGCTGGGATTGAAGCTCTAGATAGTGCTTTCCTGAGGCAGTGGGGAGATAGGAAGGATTTCATGTATTACATGACAGAGTTTGGGTCTTTGAAGAAGATGGAAGGAGAGTCTGTCTCTAACTTCTCCAAAAGATTTAATAAGATGTATAACAAAATCCCTGCCGAGATAAATCCTTTAGAAGCCTCAGCTAAGATTTTGTATGCTAGCGCGTTCGGCCCCGATTTCTGCCTTTTGTTGAGAGAAAGAAGATACACCTCCTTAGATCAAATGCAAGATGCATCCATAGAGGTGGAATCCAATGTGTTAGCAGCTGACAGATTGAGGAACAAGGTCGACGCAGATAGGAGAAAAGGAAGGTCGAAAGCCTCAACTTATGGATCATTGGTGCCTGACCCTCAAATTGATGAACTGGCGAAGATGGTGAAGTCCCTGTCTGCAGAGATGGAGAGAATGAAGGTCGAGGGGAGGAAAGCATATAAGGGCCCTCAGAATGTCGAAAATAAAGGAGGTTTCAGGAGGCCAAATAATTTTACTCCCCCAAATGTGCAAAGAGAGAAGGGAAGAGACAGAGAAGACCAGAAAATTCAGGCCCCTTTTCAAAACAATTTTGTGGCCGAGGGGGAAGAAAGAGAAACATACGAGCTTGATCCTGAAATCCATTACTTTAGAGACAATCCTCCTTTTTCTCATCTCACTCAATCAGCCTACGAGGAGTCTCTCATGGACAGTCAGCTAAATGAACTAAGCAAGGGAGACAAGGCTAGTGGCAGCCCAGGCAGATATGATCTGAGGTCAAAGAAAAAGACTAAAGCACCTGACGTTCTTGAGCAGTCTACCAGGAAAGAGAAACCTGCCAACGAAGCAACAGATAGTCACAGAGGTAAGAAGACCCAACCCCTCTCTCCCATTATCCAGAGTCATGTTCCCGAAATAAGAGAAATCCCAAAGCTCTCATCTTCTTTTAATTTCAAGCATGAAATTTAAAAAATCATAATCCCTGTGCCCCTGACAGAATTGATTAAACATGAAGGGTTCAAAAAATGCTTCTCTGAGCTTTTACAGTCTGAGGTCTCAAGCCTTCCCACAGACTTCATCAATTTGTAAGATGAAAAGCCTGCAGTTATCCTAGGTCCTATGGTAGAAGACAGGAATGACTCATCCCCTCCCTTCTACACTTCCTTGAACATACATGAAAAGGTATTGCACAATTTCTTGATGGATTCGGGGGCTTCTCATAACCTCATGCCAAAAAATGTCATGGAATAATTAGGGCTAGAAGTCACCCGAGCCTATCATGACCTCTATTATTTTGACTCTAGGAAAGTTCAATGTCTCGGGGTTATCAAAGACCTGGTCGTGACCTTGTTTCAGTTGCCCATGAAAAGTGTGGTCATGGATATTGTAGTGGTTGATGTCCCCCCCAAGTTCAGTATGTTGTTATCAAGATCTTGGATAAAGAGATTGGGGGGAACCTTGCAGATGGGCCTCACATACGCTACTATCCCAGTGTTCGGAGGAGAGCATAGAAGGCTATATAGGGAAGCCCAATTGGCATATATAATCAGTGATGAGGCCAACCCTACAATCATCCCATCTTTGCCTTGGACACTGATCTAGGCTCCAATTTACTACAAATCACCCATGCCCCCGAGCCTCCTATCAAACTTAGAAAGCAACCCACTTCTCCTTGTGAAATTCCTCCTTCCATCACCCCCGTTTGGAAAATGTTTTTTGATGGAGCCTGTTCCCGAGAAGGTGCTGGTGCTGGGGTGTTTTTTGTGTCACCTACCCAGAAAACCGTATCTCTGTCATAAAAATTAGAATTTGAAACCACCAACAATGTGGTGGAGTATGAATCCCTTGTTCTAGGATTAAGAGCTGCAAGGGAAATGGGAATTCAGGAGATAACAGTGTTCGGAGATGCAGAGTTGGTGGTCCAACAGATCAGAAGTGCTTATCAAGCTAAGCACCCTCGACTCAGAAATTACAGGAATGAAGCATGGGACCTAATTGAAAATTTCTTCTCAGCTTTTAATATCTTTTTTATTCCAAGGGAGGATAATGTTGTGGCCGATTCTTTAGCTGTCTCAACCAGCTTGCTAAAATCTTCTCTACCATCCATAGTCAACTCTGATGTTGAAATAAAATATAGGCCCTTTGTACTGGACAATGTCAAGGATTGGAAGGTATTCGAAGATGATCAGGAAATTGAAAGATTTCTCCGATCCGTTGATGAATTTTCTGCGTTGCACATCGATCAGGATCTAGACACAGAAGATGACCCTCACCCTGAGGTGTTTTTAAATAAAATTGCTAACCACTAGATTATTCAGCTACCTAGCAATCACATTCCGAGGGGACTAGTCCCGTTGGAAAGATTGTTCGATGGGAATGATGTGGCAGTAAAGGGTAGAGTTGCAGATGAAGATGTTGATACAACTGAGTGCAACATCGACACACCGGAGGAGCCCAAGTTTTCCAAGCTGTCAAGTAGTCTGACCACAGAGCGGAGGGCCTTATATACTGAGTTGCTGAAAGAATTTGTGGACGCGTTTGCATGGACATACGAAGACCTCAAAACGTATGATACATCCTTCATTGAACACAAGATCCCACTAAAGGAAGAGGCTAAGCCATTCAGGCAGAAGTTAAGACAAATAAACCCTATGTTGCTTCCCATCATGGAAAAAGAAATGAAGAAGTTGCTTCAAGCTCATATCATTGTCCCCTTAAGATATTCTGAATGGGTAGCCAATTTGGTTCCCATAAGGAAGAAAAGTGGAGAAATCAGGCTTTGTGTTGACTTCAGGAACCTGAACAAAATCTTAAAGAAAGACAATTACCCCCTACCTAAGATGGAACACATACTGCATAGGGTAACTGGTGCATCCAGGATATCCATGATCGATGGGTTTTCTGGCTATAATCAAATATCGGTCATGCCCGAGGATAGGGAGAAGACAACCTTCACCAATCCTTGGGGCACATTCATGTATGCCAAGATGCCATTTGGACTTATGAATGTAGGAGCAACATTTCAGCGAGCCATGGATATAGCCTTCATCGGGGAGAAGGACCAGTTTGTGGTGAACTATCTCGATGACATTACGATCTTCTCCATCTCAGACAAGGAACATCGCCGCCACTCGAGGAAAGTTTTCATGAAATGTCGGAGGTTCGGTCTATCCCTAAACCCTAGGAAATATTTGTTCGCTATGCAGGAAGGGAAGTTGTTGGGCCATATAGTATCAGTAGAGGGAGTGATAATTGATCCCAACAGGGTGGAGGCAATTCAAACCTTATCACTTCCCAGGTCTAAAAAAGAGGTTCAAGCCTTTTTGGGGAAAATTAATTTTCTAAGGAGGTTTGTCTCAAATTTTTTCGGGCTAGTGAAACACATCACAACCATGCTCAGGAAGGGAAACGAGGTGAAATGGACCGCTGAGCCTAGGGAATATTTTTACCAAATAAAAAGGGAATTGACTGAGACACCTGTGTTGATCAGTCCTGACTATTCCAAAGAATTCCTAATTTTCTCCTTTGCTTCTTTTGATACAGTAGCAGCGGTCTTGTTGCAGAAAAATGAGGAGGGGCGTGAGCAACCCATTTCCTTTTTCAGCAAGGCATTAAGAGATGCGGAGACTAGGTATGAGATCATGGAGAAGTAGGCCTATGCCTTAGTGAAAGCCCTCAAAGCTTTTAGGATCTACATCTTGCATTCAAAGGTGACAACATACGTCCCTTCAGCTTCCGTGAAGGACATTCTTATACAGCCTGACATAGACGGAAGAAGAGGTAGGTGGATTTCCAAGATCCTAGAGTTTGATCTGGAGATTAAACCCACCAAGTTGGTTAAGGGGCAGGGTTTAGCCAAGCTGCTAGCTGAATCCAATTGCAAAGCTTTGGGAATTAGTTTCATCAATGCCTGTTCAGAAAATCCGCAAGTCGAATCATCCAATAAGGATTCTCAGAGTGCTTTATCCCTAGCAACATGCCCCTGGTATAACGATATCTTATATTTTCTGCAAGAATTGAAGCCTTCGGATGAAATGGGTAAAAGCAGGGCAAGAGATTTAAAGCTCAAGGCAGTCAGGTATTGTCCCATTGAGCAAGTTTTGTACTGGAGAGATCCTTTGGGGATGCTTCTAAGATGTTTGAACCCACCAGAAGCCCAGAAAGTTATGTTTGATTTCCATGTGTTATCACCCCATAAATTATGGGAATCAACTGGTGACTAGGATATTATCTGTATCCAGTGTTTTTGTTGACAAATGATTTTTCATTCTGCAAATAATTTGAAAAGAAAAAAAAAAGAAAAAAGAAAAAAGAAAAAGAAAAGAAAAAGAAAGAAAAAGAGGGCATAAAAGAATTGAAATAAAAGCCCCATGCAATAATAGTAACTTGGCCATACCTTTCAAGCATGGCCAAGTTATTTTTAAATTTAATGTTGATAGGTTAGTGAATAAATATGACTAGACTATCTAATCCTAGTCAGATAGCCCTTAGGTTAGATTAGTGAATAAATCTGACCAGACTGTCTAATCCTGGTCAGATAGCCCATAGGTAGAGTAATTTCTTAACCCAATAGTTTAATCTGGGTTAATTGTCCTAGGAAGATAGGTTAGCATGTAGGTTAGTTACTTCATTTGTTTCACCCCAATGAAACCAGCTCGATGAAAAATGTTACACCATGTCTCAAATGCCTAAGAATAGTTTGGTCGAAACCCTTTGGTGGTGTCTATTTGAAAGTTGGGGAAACAATCCATAAAATACAGCTATCCTAAGTTTTCCCAACAAATGTTCTTTTCCTTCCCCCATTTATGTTCCTTACAGATTTGGACGGTCCTGATCGCGGCGCCCAGATCTACGACGCACAGAGATTTCCGGACCCCCCCAACCATTCTGCTTTTAACCAGAGGGGGGGGGGGTCCGGAATCGTTGATAACAGTTGCGCAGATCTGGACGATCCAAAAATGAGTGCGTGAATCCATGGTCCAAATTTGATTTCAGACCCCCCCATCCGTTCTGCCTTTAATAGAGGGTGGGGGGGTTCGGAATGAGTATTAAATAGCACGATAAGATCTACGGCCTAGAAATGGGCGTGCATATCAACGGTCTAAAAAGGTTTTCAGACCCCCCCTCATGTTCTGATTTTAACCAAGGGGGGGGGTCCGGAATCGTTATTCTCCTCTGGCTGGCCCCTGGTCATACGTGGCGTCAGCCTATTGATCCTGAAGTCCAATCCCCATCTGCTATCTGACAGCCCTCGTCACTCATGGACGTCATATCCCACTTGTTCCACTTGCTCCCGAGTGTGTCCTATCCCATAACTGCTGTCAGTCCCTGCTGTCAGTACCTTACCCTTTTCACTCATGAACAACCCCTTATTGTGACTTTTACCTCCAATCACCAGCCTCCACGTCACCCGTCTGTATGTTTTGGCCACCGTCACCTACCACCTCACCCCCAAGTGGTCCGTTGTCCATTTATTACAGGATAACATACCTGTTATCCTGCTGACCTGTCTCCCGCATCCAACCGACCCCAGTTTTGAATAAAACTACTGTTATTCCCCTTTCATTCACTATTCATCCATCGCGCTAGAAAAATTTACCTCTTACGCCTCCATTGCTTCTTCGTCACCTTCATCCTCATTCAGTCAACCCCACTAACATCATGTTTCTTGTAGGTACTTTCGTAGAGATGGTGCGAAAGACAAGACCAACGGAAGGAGAAGAGAATCCTTTTCTTCCTCCTTCTGTCAACCTAGACAAAATCCCATTGGTTGACAAAGACAGGTTGATCGCTGATACCAAGTGTGAATTCAATTTTTTGGACCTCCAGTCATGGCTCCGGGAGGTGTTCCTGGACCAGAGCGATGAAATTGGACTCTGGGAGTCCAATTTGCTCCTGTACCTGTTTCCCCAGATCCACCACTTCCCCGAATTCGCCCTCAAATGCCAAGCACATTATATTCCCGACCAGAGGGCCGTCGTCTCCTCATCCGGAGACGTCCTGTTCTTCATCACTCCCGAAGACATTGACCAAATGATGCAAATTCCCCATGCCGATTCCTCTTCTCCTTTCAACCTAGAGATCCTTACAGAGTTGTATCAAAAGATGACTTTCCCCCAGAGAGCTCAAATATTCGAGTTGTTCCTTCCCACCTCCGTTCATTTCCCTTCCACCAATCCACCTTACCCATCATCCATGTTCTCCACCAAGGGAAACCAAGTCATTTCCTCTCTTTGTGCCCTGTTAGGTTACTATTCCGACCAGTGGGTAGATGAGCCCATCCTGGGTTTTCTATCCATTTTCTCCAATGATGAAAAACATACAACACAGTTTGATTTCAGTACCTTCTTGGCCGACAATATTCACGAATAGTTCGTGAACTTTGGCATGGAGGGCATGTTCAGATATTCATCCATATTGGCCTACATGTTTGTTTTCTATCAAGCAAATAAATTCATTTTTTCTATGCAGAAAATGGACGCAGATGGAAGGCCTCATCCAGTCACAGCGTGGACATCTTTGTTGAATCATAACTCCACAGAGTATAGCTTCAAGGCATTCATCGATCTTTTCTACCACCCTGTGGTAAGCATGTTGAGTGGCAGGCCCGAGCCACAAATAAACAACGAGGTCCATAGAATTCTACATCTCTCGGACAACGCAAAGATAGGGGAATGGTACCTGTATCAAAACCACACCAAGATC
Organism: Picea engelmannii; assembly: GCA_009831015.1. Classification (NCBI taxonomy): domain Eukaryota; kingdom Viridiplantae; phylum Streptophyta; class Pinopsida; order Pinales; family Pinaceae; genus Picea; species Picea engelmannii. Next base: position 25,038 of record ML834003.1, on the reverse strand, counting down.
AGAGTTTTCGGGTGCGAATTGGCACCCTACAAGCTGCCAAATTATGTGCCGGTAAGAATCTTTGCGTTAGAGTATATAAGGCAGATCATGAATTCAGATGACATTCAATTTGTTTCCCTGAAGAAAAAGCAGCAACTGAGAATCAAGGGGCAGATTGGCTCTTTCATCTACAACAGTCGAGGCACTGGGGAAGAAGCTGACAAAATGTTGAAAGAAATGAAATTCTTTATGAGTTTCCCATGGCACTATGATCCATGCGGGATCATTTTAGAAATGCGGGTGAAAAACAAAAACATCCCGTACATTCATGAGTCCAAGCCCGAGATTGAAAAATTCGCCAACCAGACTGTGTGGATGCCTGACACCTTGGTCAAAGTGGAACATCAGGCTGAAGTGGAATAGTAGGTTCCCCTGACGACTGTGCCACCAACTACGACACCACATGTCCCTAAGGAAAAAAGGCCTCGACAAGAGTCGTCTCCGCCTGTAATGGAGGTATCATCAGAAGAGTTCCAGTTACACACTAAGAGGCCCAAGACAGTTTCAGTGCCTGGTCTGATTGTAGAGCAAGAAGCCCCGCCTACCACAGTAATCAACCGGTCATTCCACCCTTTGGTTCAAGCCTTTATCAGGGCATCACCCCAGCAGTACCGAAGAAATCCATAGACTCTCCCCTGGACACTCAGCCAGGGAAGACTGGGCCCAAATTGAGCATCTTCGAGAAGTACGAGTTGATCAAGAAGAAGAATCAAACCCTTACCTGCAGTACTTATGCTCAGTTTCGGAAACAAATGTCGACTGTGCAACATAGACTGCTATCTTTATTCGACAAAGAAAAGGGCAGGATGCACATGGATTTCCTCCAAGCGCAGGTTCCGGATCCCAAGGTGATCTTGGACTATAAGAGGGCCACCTTCGAATTCTAGGAAAAGGATGTGCACCCAACAGATTAGATGGATTTGCACAAACAGACAGGTGAGATGGTATTCCATACATTGGTGCATGCTTTTGCTTCAGCAACCAAATTTCAAGTGTCACTCAATAATGCTCAAACGCAGCTCAAGATGGAAAAAATATCATCCTTTGCAAAGGACAACAGAATTAAGACTTTGGCGGAGCTGGTCCTCAAGATCTGCTATGATCATGTGAACGTCAAAGCTGCAGAAGAGATGATAAAGAAGAAAAATGAAGACATCGCCTCCTTGAGGAAACAACTGAAACTCCCGCCTACAGAAGACTCACAGGCGAAGGAGATAGTAGAGAAAGAAGGAGAGAAGGACAAAATGCTTACATTGCTCATGGAGCAGAACACCCAGCTCAAAGAAATGGAAGCAGGGATGGAGAAAATGCTAAAGGAGAAAGAGCAGTTGAAGTCTATGGAAGCCATTCCATTGAGTGCCATTCTGATTTCAGGAGCAAGCACAGCAGCATTAACAACAATTCCATCTGCAACACCAGTGACACCACCAGAAGGGACAACCGATCTCGCCAAATCCATGGAGAAAATGAACCCGCAAGAGACAGAAATCAGCAGGCTGAAGAAGGAAGTTGAGAACCTCCAGGAACTCAAAACTTCCTTCCAAACCATCCTATCCAAAGAAAAGCAAGTAACCGAGCAGCTCAGGAAGGAACTACAACAGCTCCAAAAGAAAACAGTGGCAGGAAAGACTTTGGCTGAAGTCAAAGAAAATGTATGGACAAACATTACAAAGTCCATAAATGAAGTCTAGCCCATGATCCAAATCATGTTTGAGTAGAACGAGTTGGTCGAGAGGAGCAAACAAGCCATTGAAAATATCAGGGTAGAATTAGGAGATAGACCAACTCAGGTAAATGAGATCATCAAATTCTTAAATTCTAAGACCCGAGAAGAGCTAGAAGAGTTGAAGATCGAGGATAGAATAGAAACCATCCTTGAGGTCAAAAGAGTTTTGACCAAGAGGGGATTATTGCTTCAACTAGAAGAAAAGGTTCAGATCATCGACCAGGGGGTACAAAAATTCTTCAGCAAGATCGAGACTCTCCAGAAGAAAGGTCTCCTAGGTCTGAAGGTTATTAATGATAAACTGATGACACTCCCAGATTACAAAAAGAGACTGTCTGAAGTGTCTAAAGATAGTTCAAAATTTGCTAGCATACAAGGGAGCATCACCGGCAAAGAATTCCTGAACGCTCTTCAGTTGGACATCAGTATCCAACATGAGATTCGATACATATTCCTCACTAAGCCCACTTTTTCCAAATATACGGAAATGGATGAAGTGTATCGGAGACTGCTCAAAATCACTGTGCCTAGTCATCTCATCTGGGAGGAACTCTGCAATTTGCTCGATTAGCAGATGAGCTGTCCAGGTCCAGTCACCTGTCCAGTCAGAAGAGGTTGTGAAAGAACCTTGCCAACGGCCTACCCCATAAATTCCGCATGCAGTTGTACCAAGTCATCAATCAATTTGATTAGTTAAATTAGTTAGGCTTAAAATAGAATGAGCACGTCCTGATCATTTATGACAGGAACGTTTGTAATTTGAATTATAAATACTTCATTTTTTGAAGTATAGTGGTTGTTGATCTTTACACCCTAACGCTACCAGACTGTAACAATTTTTGAAGAGATCTGCCATTAATAAAAATGAGGCACTTTACAGGATTCTTGCATGTATTCACTGGTGATGTTTATTCTCTAAATTTGAATGTTATTCTTGCTTTGTGATCATATTGTTTTCTGAAACTAATCTTTAAGAGTAACGTATGTTGCAGGATTTATCTTGGATACCCTATTTCCGACTTTAAATATTTTAATGTTTATCTTCTGATGTTTTCAATTAAGAAATTCTTAACTGCTTCTTAGTTGAATTTATCTTTCTCATCTTTTCTTCTGTCCATCATTTAAGCTATTAAATATCCAGTGAGTATATTATCTCGCCCTGTGGAAGTTTTTCCTTTGCGTTTCTGGTTGGGTATCTCTTGTTTATTATAACACAGACCCCATATCCCAATGGAGGTGTAAACTGTCTCAACCAATTCAAAAACTCTTTGATAACAAACCCTACAGTTTTCTTTAACTAGCCTAAAATCTAGAATTTAAACATAGCTAAATCATATAGAGAGATCCCTCTCTGAAGTTGGAAGGGCTAGATCCCAACTTTAAAAGTGGTTGGATAAAGTTACCTTGGTAGATTTCTTCTTTTTCAACCTCTTGGAAATTTACCGAGTGCTAACATAATGGCAACTCCACTGGGGAGAACTAAAAATTGATAATTTCACGTTTTCTTTCCCCTAAACAGAACGTTAAATTTTGAGAAGAAAGTAATGTTTAGAGGTTGATCAAACTTTGTACATATTATTTTCAGACTCGCAAAATAAAATTANAGTTCTGGCTTCCAAGAAAGTTCATACTCGGTCTCATCCAAACCCAGAACCCGCGATAGTGATAGATAACCTCGAGTAGTTTCTCAGGAGAAAGACCTTAGCTTCCGGTTCAGTGAGTCATATTCCCCTTCATAAGTCACCTTCCTTTTCAGAGAAGTCTGTTGCCTCTCAAAACTCTGATCTCGTTACTTTTCCACAGCGAAGCCTAGTTAGAACACGGTCCGATAGTTTTGTGACTAGAATCGTCTTTGACCCAACTGTGTTGCAACCCCAAACCCCTGAAGGTCAGTCTCCCATGACTAAACCACAATTCACTCCCTCAGTACTATCCAGTCCATTCTCATCCTCGTCTTCAGTCACTCCCTCGCCAACTACCCAGGTTGTCACCCCACCTCCTTCACCCATCATGGCAGATTGATATGCTCCTTTGGTGTTCGTTGCACTGCTCCGTGCCATGCCCCAAGACTACCAGACAAGACTTCCACAGTTCTATGCAACAGGACCTTTAAATGCCCAACAACATGTGGATAAAATGAACGATTATTTTGACTTGCAAGAAGTTGATGAAGATGACGTTCAAATGAGATTGTTTGCCCAAAGTTTGACAGGTGATGTCAAGAAATGGTTCAAAGCTTTACCTGCCACCTCAGTTCCTGACCTTGTCGCATTCCAAAGGCGTTTTCTTGACAGATGGGAGGTGAAGAAAAACCCTCTCCAGATATTGTTAGAATACGAGAATATAAAAAGAAATCAAGGTGAGACGGTACAAGATTACTGCACCCGTTTCAATAACTTGTACAATGCAATCCCAACTGAAATCAAACCTCCATAGGGTTTGGCATTGATTAAATTTCCTGATGGATTTGACGCTGACATGTCTTACCAACTAAGAGAAAGAAATTCTGCCACCCTGGAAGACATGCAGAAAAGTGCTATTAGTGTGGAGGCCAATTTGTTGGAAAAAAGGGCACGACAGAGGTCAGAGAGGAGGGTCTCTTTTAAAGAAGAACCTTCCATGTCATCCTCAGACTCCACATTAGATTCATTTACCCGAGCAATGGAAAGAATGTTTGAAAGATTCACCATGTCAGATAGAAATCCTCCAAGAGACGATCCACCCGCTCCCCAGGTTCGTAATCCTAACTTTAGGAGAAACCCTCCTCAAATAAGACAAAGGGATCCTAGGGATCAAAGAGAGCAGAGAGGTCTAGATCAGCAGATTAGACCTCCCCTGCAAGAAAACTATGCTGATGAGGGGGGGGAAGTGATTGAGGAATTGGAGGACACTCATATAAATCTCATGGGCATTCATGACAACGAAGCTATTTTCCTTACTCAAGAAGAGCAGGAATTCTTTCTTCTCAATCAAACCAAAGTAAGTGAAGAAGCTGAGGATGTAGAACAAAAGGCCTTTGAAAATGCTATTTTAGAGGTACACCGGCAGTACAATCTGCGGAGTAAGAAGACAGAAGGGAGTTCTCCAAAAAATATGACTGAAACAAAGAAGGTAGTTGAAACCAAGAAGATCCCTGAACCGACCCCTGAGCCATCTGCTGAGAAGACTTTTGAGAAGACTGTTGCTGAAAAGACTCCTGAGAAGACTACTTCTGAGAAGATCTCTGATAAGAGTAATGTCGACACTCCCATGAAGAAAAAACTCACCATTCTGAAAAGGCCATCATAGCCTGAGTTTTCACCTATTAATCCACCTAGTACTTATGAGTAGAAGAATATAGTGGACCAACCAGAATCGATGAGTCAAGGTAGAGCTCCTACACCCTTTAGTTTGGAGGGAGAATTGGCCAAAATAAAAATTCCCATCCCACTTACAGAGTTGATGAACAGAGGCAGTTATCGTTCATAGGTGATTAAAGCGCTGGCCATTGAACCTGACATAGGCACGAAGGCCTTAACCATTGGATCAGCAAGCCATTCAGACACTGTGAACCTTACTGATGATAGACCTGATCTTCTTTTCGGACCTGAAGTAGATGGTAGAGACGATACTGGTGAAGTTTCTCCTTTTTACATTAGTCTAAACATACACGACTTGATCTTGCATAACGCTATGCTAGATTCGAGTGCCTCCCACAATCTGATGCCTAAAGTAGTAATGGAAAAACTGGGACTGGAGGTCACCAGACCATACAAGGATTTACACTCATTTGACTCCAACAAAGTTAAATGTATTGGTTTGATCAAGGACCTCTRCATCACCTTRGTTCAGATTCCTGCGAAGAGCATGGTAATGGATGTGGTGKTTGCAGACATCCCGYCGAAATATGGAATGTTGTTATCCYRGTCTTGGGGGGCRAAGCTGGAAGGAACACTGTAGCTGGATATGTCTTATGCCACTATCCCAGTGTTTGGGCAACAKAGGAKGCTATAYAGAGAAACATTGATGAAGTACATGGTTAGTAGCCAAGAGAAACCRCACAATTATCCCCTTTATTCCACACATTCCGATTTAGATTCATTCATATTGTACAATTATGGTGATACGGAAGAGCAAGATACTCAGCTGATGGAAGACACCTCTAGTCAATATGAAGGCCAAGAAAGCATTGAGGTAGCAAAGATGAAGAATGTGATAACTGAAGATTTACCTGCTGATTTATGGAGCATGGATTTTGATGGATCTATGAGTAAAGAAGGAGTAGGAGCTGGAGTTTGGTTGCATAATCACAGAAACAGGTACTCAGAAAATCATTCCTACAAATTAAATTTCCAGTGCACTAACAATGTTGTCGAGTATGAAGCCTTGATGCTCGGACTGAAGCTTTTGAAAAAGGTTGGCGCTAAACAGATTATGGTAAGAGGTGATTCTGAGTTGATGATCAAGCAAATTAAAGGTGAGTATGCTGCTAAACAACCACGCCTTAGAGCATACAAGAATGCTGTTCTTGATGCCTTGAGGTGTTTTACTGAAGTTGACTTGCAGGTAATGTCGAGGGGACAGAATATTCTGGCCGATGGATTGGCTACGTCAGCAGGCACCTGTAAGATTCCTTTCCGCTCGACTCGCCCATATACTGTTGAGGTTAAATGCAGACCGATAGTTCCCGACAATATCAGGTATTGGCAAGTGTTTGGTAATGATGACCAAATTGAAGACTTTCTGCAATGCAAGAACGATTTTGAATGTACAAATATAGATTTAGAAAATGAAGACGAAAATGTAAATAATTCTGATTTTGAAATTGATAGTGTAAATACCATAGATTCAGGAGAATTAGGTGAGGAGGAATTGGATGCTGACGTTTTACAGTTGAAAATCAATATTTTTCCAAGAGGTCTTGTTCCTTTAGAAGACTTGTTTGACAGTAACGATGTAGCCAAAAAACCAAAAATAGAATCCCATGGACAAGAGGTAGAAGATTGTAATATAGGGACTGAAGAGAAACCTAGGATGGTCAAACTTTCCAAATCATTACCCCCAGAACAAAATCTCAAATACATTGAACTATTCAAAGAATATTCGGATGTTTTTGCCTGGGGCTATGAAGATTTGAAATCCTATTATACCAACATCATACAACACAGGATTCCAATAAAAGAAGACCAAAAAACGTTTAGGAAGAAACTTAGGAGGATAAATCCCAAGTTGCTCCCTATGATAGAAAAGGAAATCAAGAAAATGTATGATGCCAAGATCATAGTGCCATTACGTTTTTCCAAGTGGGTCTCTAATCTGGTCCCTACACGTAAGAAAACTGGGGAAATCAGACTCTGCATAGATTTCTGAAATCTTAATAAAGTCTCCCTGAAGGATAATTACCCCTTGCCGAAAATGGACCATATCCTGCAAAAGGTGGTCGGGTCCAGTTGAATTTCTCTGCTGGACGGTTTCTCGGGTTACAATCAGGTCTTAGTTCACCCGGATGATCAAGATAAAACCACTTTTACCACACCATGGGGCACTTTCATGTATGTGAAGATGCCTTTTGGTCTGATGAACGCAGGAGCCACGTTACAGAGGGCAATGGATATCGCCTTTGTGGAAGAATTGGGTAAGTTTCTTGTCGTTTATTTAGATGATGTGACTGTGTTTTCCCAATCTGATGATGAACACCTACGGCACCTTAGACAAGTTTTCGAGAAATGTAGAAGGTTTGGGATTTCTTTAAATCCTAAGAAGTGTCTTTTTGGGTTAGAATAAGGAAAATTGTTGGGACACATCATCTCCAAAGATGAAATCAAAATAGACCCCAGCAGAATCGAGGCCATACTAAAATTAGAACACCCAAGAAACCTCAAAGAACTACAGTCTTTTATCGGGAAAATTAACTTTCTACGAAGATTCATTCCCAATCTGGCTGAACTTCTCAGGAACATTACAAACATGCTTAAAAAGGACGTAAAAATAAAATGGGACTCTGAGTCCAGACAATCTTTCGAACAAGTCAAACGAGCACTCACAAAAGCCCCAGTTTTGATCAGTCCCGATTTTACTAAAGATTTCTATCTTTTTTCTTTCGCCTCTGAACATACTATAGCAGCGGTGTTGCTGCAAAAGAACAGCGAAGGGTATGAACAACCCATAGCATTTTTTAGCAAAGCATTAAGAGATGTTGCTCTGAATTATAAGATAATGGAGAAGCAAGATTTTGCTTTGGTAAAAGCCATAAAAGACTTTAGGGTCTACATTCTCCATTCCCACACCATAGCATATGTTCCGAATGCGGTAGTAAAAGATATTTTGACACAAGACAACCCTGACGGAAGAAGGGGAAAATGGATTGCTGCCATTTTAGAATACGATATAGAGATTAAGCCCACGAAACTAATCAAAGGTCAAGGCCTTGCTAAACTAATGGCTGAATCTAACTTTCATGCTCTTGACATTAATTTTATATATGTAGCAGATGAGCAGGGCAAGATGGTGACTCCAAACGTGAGAGAGGTATTTCTAAACTCTCAATGGTACACAGACCTTATTTTCATTTTGCAAAATTTACAAGCTCCCCCTGGTTTGACTAAGACTAAAGCTAGATTTTTAAAGTTGAAAGCTTTGAAATTCTATATTCTAGAAGGAAATTTGTATTGGAAAGATCCTGCAGGCATTCTGTTAAATTGTTTACAGAAAGATGAAGCTGATAAAGTGTTGCAAGAGTTTCATGCAGGTGAATGTGGTGGCCATTTGAACTGGAAGGTCACAACCAACAAAATACTCAGAGCTGGATTTTATTGGCCCACCCTGTTCTCTGATGTGCACAAGAAGTTAACAACATGTCACCAGTGTCAATTGTTTGAAGGCAAAAGGAAACTCCTTCCTCTACCTCTGAAACCGATCTCAATTGAGGCCCCTTTCCAACAATGGGGGCTCGACTTCATTGGAGAAATACACCCACCTTCTTCAGGCCAACATAAGTGGATTCTTACTGCCACTGATTATTTTACCAAGTGGATCGAGGCAGTACCAAGCAGGCAAGCCACTAACTCTATTATTATCAAATTTCTTGAAAATAATATTTTGTCTCATTTTGGTTGTCCTAGAAAGATTATTACTGACAATGCAGCTGCCTTTCGATTGAAGAAACTCATAGATTTTTGCAGCCAGTATCACATTGGTTTGGGGCATTCCACAGCCTACTACCCTCAGGGAAATGGGCTGGCAGAATCTTCAAACAAAAATTTGGTAAATATCATCAAGAAATCATGGCACAATAAGTTGGTGTTTTCTTTATGGGCTGACAGGATGACCACCAAAAGGTCAACTGGTATGTCACCATACTAGCTGGTCTACGGTACAGAGGCAGTTTTCCCCACTTCTTTGGGAGTCCCTGTCATGAAGTTGCTTCAAGAGGTTCAAGCTGAGCCTAATAACTCTCAGAGAAGGATCAACCAGATGATCCAGTTGTAGCAGTCTAGGGAGGATGTTTTCAACAAAACACAGGTCGTCCAAGAAAACATCAAGAAGATTTTTGACAAACGAACCAAAGAGGATGATTTTGAGCTAGGAGATTTAGTGTTGAGATGGGATGCCATGAATGAGGACAAGGGAAAGAATGGGAAATTTGATAATCTGTGGACAGGGCCATACATGATCCAAGCCTTCAGGGGAAACAATGCTTTCTTGTTAAACAATGTCGATGGGTCAGATCTGCCAGGAGCACCTGTGAATGGAAGAATGCTGAAAGATTATGTCCCACCTCAGTAGAAGATAGATTTGAGTACTCACTCGCCATTGTATATACCGTTCTAGTTTTCATTTTTACTTTCATTTTCTGAGTGAGGAACATTAGCCAGTTGGTTGAAGCCTGAAGAGAAGGCCCTAAACTGCTAACCATTGTTTTTCAAATTTTTGAGAATAAAACCAACAAAGGATGATAAGCAGAAACTTTCAGGATTACAGAAACCAGGATTCTTGGCACTTCACAGGGAAGTACCATCCCCAGGTGGAGCTGCTGTTATCACCCCATAAATTATGGGAATCAACTGGTGACTAGGATATTATTTGTATCCAGTGTTTTTGTTGACAAATGATTTTTCATTCTACAAATAATTTGAAAAGAAAAAGAAAAGAAAAAAGGAAAAAGAAAAAGAAAAGAAAAAGAAAGAAAAAGAGGGCATAAAAGAATTGAAATAAAAGCCCCATGCAATAATAGTAACTTGGCCATACCTTTCAAGCATGGCCGAGTTCTTTTTAAATTTAATGTTGATAGGTTAGTGAATAAATCTGACTAGACTATCTAATCCTAGTCAGATAGCCCTTAGGTTAGATTAGTGAATAAATCTGACCAGACTATCTAATCCTGGTCAGATAGCCCATAGGTAGAGTAATTTCTTAACCCAACAGTTTAATATGGGTTAATTGTCCTAGGAAGATAGGTTAGCATGTAGGTTAGTTACTTCATTTGTTTCACCCCAATGAAACCAGCTCGATGAAAAATGTTACACCATGTCTCAAATGCCTAAGAACAATTTGGTTGAAACCCTTTGGTGGTGTCTATTTGAAAGTTGGGGAAAAAACCCATAAAATACAGTTATCCTAAGTTTTCCCAACACATGTACTTTTCCATCCCCCATTTATGTTCCTTACAGATTTCGACGGTCTCGATTGCGGCACCCAGATCTAAGACGCACAGAGCTTTTCAGACCCCCCCCCC
>ML834003.1:0-14431 GCA_009831015.1 Picea engelmannii | reverse complement strand
CAAGGGGGGGGGGGTCCGGAATCGTTATTCTTCTCTAGCTGGCCCCTTGTCATATGTGGCGTCAGCCTATTGATCCTGAAGTCCAATCCCCATCTGCTATCTGACAGACCTCATCACTCATGGACGTCATCTCCCACTTGTTCCACTTTCTCCCGAGTGTGTCCCATCCCATAAATGTTGTCAGTCCCTACTATCAGTATCGTACCCTTTTCACTCATGAACAACCCCTTATTGCGACTTTTACCTCCAATCACTAGCCTCTACGTCACCCGTCCGTATGTTTTGGCCACCGTCACCTGCCACCTCACCCCCAAGTGGTCCGTTGTCCATTTATTACAGGATAACATACCCGTTATCCTGCTAACCTATCTCTTGTGTCCAACCGACCCTAGTTTTGAATAAAACTACTGTTATTCCCCTTTCATTCACTATTCATCCATCGCACCAGAAAAATTTACCTCTTACACCTCCATTGCTTCTCCATCATCTTCATCCCCATTCAGTTGACCCCACTAACATCATTTTTATTGTAGGTACTGTCACAGAGATGGCGCCAAAGCCAAGACCAACGGAAGGAGAAGAGAATCCTTTTCTTCCTCCTCCTGTCGACCTGGACAAAATCCCATTGGTTGACAAAGACAGGTTGATCGCTGATACCAAGTGTGAATTCGATTTTTTGGACCTCCAGTCATAGCTCCAAGAGGTGTTCCTGGACCAAAGCAATGAAATTGGACTCTGGGAGTCCAATTTTCCCCTGTACCTGTTTCCCCAGATCCACCACTTCCCCGAATTCGCCCTCAAATGCCAAGCACATTATATTCCCGACCAGAGGGTCGTCGTCTCCTCATCCGGAGACGTCCTGTTCTTCATCACTCCCGAAGACATTGACCAAATGATGCGAATTCCCTATGCCGATTCCGCTTCTCCTTTCAACCTAGAGATCCTTACAGAGTTGTATCAAAAGATGAATTTCCCCTAGAGAGCTCAAATATTCAAGCTGTTCCTTCCCACCTCCGCTCATTTCCCTTCCACCAATCCACCTTACCCGTCATCCATGTTCTCCACCAAGGGAAACCAAGTCATTTCCTCTCTTTGTGCCCTGTTAGGTTACTATTCTGACCAGTGGGTAGATGAGCCCATCCTGGGTTTTCTATCCATTTTCTCCAATGATGAAAAACCTACAACACAGTTTGATTTCAGTACCTTCTTGGCTGACAATATTCACGAACATTTAGTGAACTTTGGCACGGAGGGCATGTTCAGATATTCATCCATATTGGCCTACATGTTTGTTTTCTATCAAGAAAATAAATTCAGTTTTTCTATGCAGAAAATGGACGCAGATGGAAGGCCTGAGCCAGTCACAGCTTGGACATCTTTGCTGAAGCATAACTCCACAGAGTATAGCTTCAAGGCATTCATCGATCTTTTCTACCACCCTGTGGTAAGCATGTTGAGTGGTAGGCCCAAGCCACGAATAAATGACGAGGTCCAGAGAATTCTACATCTCTCGGACAACGCAAAGACATGATACTGGTACCTATATCAAAACCACACCGAGATCAGAGTTTTCGAGTGCGAATTGGCACCCTACAAGCTGCCAAATTATGTGCCGGTAAGAATATTTGCATTAGAGTATATAAGGTAGATCATGAATTCAGATGACATTCATTTTGTTTCCCTGAAGAAAAAGCAACAACTGAGAATCAAGGGGCATATTGGCTCTTTCATCTGCAACAGTTGAGGTGCAGGGGAAGAAGCTGACAAAATGTTGAAAAAAATGAAATTCTTTATGAGTTTTCCATGGCACTATGATCCATGCGGGATCATTTCAGAAATGCGGGTGAAAAACAAAAACATCCCATACGTTCATGAGTCCAAGCCCGAGATTGAAAAATTTGCCAACCAGACTGTGTGCATGCTTGACACCTTGGTCGAAGTGGAACAGCAGGTTGAAGTGGAACAACAGGTTCCCCCGACGACTGTGCCACCAACTACCATGCCACAGGTCCCTAAGGAAAAAAGGCCTCGACAAGAGTCGTCTATGCCTGTAATGGAGGTATCATCAGAAGAGTTCCAGTTACACACTAAGAGGCCCAAGACAGTTTCAGCGCTTGGTCCGATTGTAGAGAAAGAAGCCTCGCCTACCACAGTAATCAAGCTGGTCATTCCACCCTTTGGTTCAAGCTTTTATCAGGGCATCACCCCAGCAGTACCGAAGAAATCCATAGACTCTCCCCTGGACACTCAGCCAGGCAAGACTGGGCCCAAATTGAGCATCTTCGAGAAGTACGAGCTGATCAAGAAGAAGAATCAAACCCTTACCAACAGTAATTATGCTCAGTTTTGGAAACAAACGTTGACTGCGCAACATAGACTGTTGTCTGCATTTGACACAGAAAATGGCAGGATGCACATGGCCTTCCTCCAAGCATAGGTTCCAGATCCCAAGGTGATCTCGAACTATAAGAGGGCCACCTTCAAATTCCAGGCAAAGGACGTGCACCCAGCAGATCAGATGGATCTGCACAAACAGACAGGTGAGATGGTATTCCATACATTGGCGCATGCTTCTGCTTCAGCAGCCAAATTTCAAGTGTCGCTCAATAATGCTCAAACGCAGCTCAATATGGAAAAAATATCTTCCTTTGCAAAGGACAACAGAATTAAGACTTTGGAGGAGCTGGTCCTCAAGATCAGCTATGATCCTGCAAACATCAAAGCTGCAGAAGAGATGATAAAGAATAAAAATGCAGACATCGCCTCGTTGAGGAAACAGCTGAAACTCCCGCCCACAAAAGACTCACAGGCGAAGGAGATAGCAGAGAAAGAAGGCAATAAGGATGAAATGCTTAAGCTCCTCATGGATCAGAATGCCCAACTCAAATAAATGGAAGCAGATATGGAGAAAATGCTAAAGGAGAAAGAGCAGTTGAAGTCTATGGAAGCTATTCCATTGAGTGCCATTCCAATTTCAGGAGCAAGCACAATAGCAGTAACAACAATTCCATCTGCAACACCAGTGACACCACCAGAAGGGACAGTCGATCTCGCCAAATCCATGGAGAAAATGAACCTGCAAGAGACAGAAATCAGCAGGCTGAAGAAGGAAGTTGAGAACCTCCAGGAACTCAAAACTTCTTTCCAAACCAGCCTATCCAAAGAAAAGAAGGTAACCGAGCATCTCAGGAAGGAACTACAACAACTCCAAAAGAAAATAGTGGCAGGGAAGACTTTGGCTGAAGTCAAAGAAAATGTATGGACAAACATTACAAATTCCATAAATGAAATCTGGCCCATGATCCAAATCATTTTTGAGCAAAACGAGTTGGTCCAGAGGAGAAAACAAGCCATTGAAAAGATCAGAGTAGAATTAGGAGATAGACCAACTCAGGAAAATGAGATCATCAAATTCTTAAATTCTAAGACTCGAGAAGAGCTAGAAGAGTTGAAGATCGAGGACAGAACATAAACCATCCTTGAGGTCAAAAGAGTTTTGACCAAGAGGGGATTATTTATTCAAATAGAAGAAAAGGTTCAGATCATGGACCAGGGGGTACATAAATTCTTCAACAAGATCAGGACTCTCTAGAAGAAAGGTCTCCTAGGTCTAAAGGTTATTAATGATAAACTGATGACACTCCCATATTACAAAAAGAGATTGTCTGAAGTGTCTAAAGATAGTTCAAAATTTGCTGGCATACAAGGGAGCATCACCGGAAAAGCATTCCTGGACGCTCTTCAGTTGGACAACAGTATCCAACATGAGATTCGATACATATTCCTCACTAAACCCACTTTCGCCAAATATACGAAAATGGATGAAGTGTATCGGAGACTGCTCAAAATCACTGTGCCTAGTCATCTCAGATGGGAGGAACTCTGCGATTTGCTTGATTGGCAGATGAGCTGTCTAGGTCCAGTCACCTGTCCAATCAGAAGATGTTGTGAAAGAACCTCGCCAACGACCTACCCCAGAAATTCCGCATGCAGTTGTACCAAGTCATCAATCAGTTTGATTAGTTAAATTAGTTAGGCTTAAAATGGAATGAGCACGTCTTGATTAGTTATGACAGGAACGTTTGTAATTTGAATTATAAATACTTCACTTTTCAAAGTATAGTGGTTGTTGATCTTTACACCCTGACGCTACCAGACTGTAACAATTTTTGAAGAGATCTGCCATTAATAAAAAGGATGCACTTTACAGGATTCTTGCGTGTATTCACTGGTGATGTTTATTCTCTAAGTTTGAATGTTATTCTTGCTTTGTGATCATATTGTTTTCTGAAACTAATCTTTAAGAGTAACATATGTTGTAGGATTTATCTTGGATACCTTGTTTCCGACTTTAAAGATTTTAATGTTTATCTTCTGATGTTTTCAATTAAGAAATTCTTAACTGCTTCTTAGTTGAATTTATCTTTCTCATCTTTTCTTCTGTCCATCATTTAAGCTATTAAAGATCCAGTGAGTATATTATCTCACCCTGTGGAAGTTTTTCCTTTGCGTTTTTGGTTTGGTATCTCTTGTTTATTATAACACAGACCCCATAGCCCAATGGAGGTGTAAAGTGTCTCAACCAATTCAAAAACACTTTGACAACAAACCCTACAGTTTTCTTTACCTAGCCTAAAATCTAGAATTTAAACATAGCTAAATCATATAGAGAGATCCCTCTCTGAAGTTGGAAGGGCTAGATCCCTACTTTAAAAGCGGTTGGATAAAGTTACCTTTGTAGATTTCTTCTTTTTCAACCTCTAGGAAATTTACCGAGTGCTAACACCATGAAGGCCTTTGTGGGGGGAATCATTTCTGGAAGACCACAGCTCATAATATCCTCAGGGATGGATATTATTGGCCTACTTTATTCGTTGATGTCTGCAGAGGAATCAGAGCTTGCATCAAATGTCAAGAGTTCTCAGGAAAGCAACAACTCAAATCGCTGCCATTGAAGCCTATAGTATCTCCAACACCTTTTTAGCAGTGGGGGATGGACTTCATTGGAGAAATTCATCCTCCCTCAAGTGGTCAACACAGATGGATCCTAACAGCAATAGATTATTTCACCAAGTGGATAGAATCTTTCCCCACCAGAAGTGCATCTCACAAAGTAATTATCAGCTTCCTGGAGGATATCATAGCCAGATTTGGCTATCCCAACAGGATCGTCACCGATAATGCTGCTTCTTTCAAGTCTAAGCCTCTAATTAAGTTCTGCGAGCAGTGCCATATCTCACTAATTCACTCCACCCCCTACTATCCCCAGGGCAATGGTTTAGCAGAGTCCTCCAACAAAATCCTAATATGGATCATCAAAAGGTTGTTGGAAGACAACAAAAGGGCCGAGGATTCAAAGTTGAAGTTTTCTTTGTGGGCTAATTGTGTGACAACGAAGAAATCTCTGGGCACTTCTCCTTTTCAGCTAGTCTACGGAGCAGAGGCGGTTTTTCCTACTCAGCTTGCCTTACCTGTGGCGAAATTCTTTCAAGACTATGAGGGAGAAACAGATCATATGATCAGGAGGATTCATCAGATAATAGAAGTGAAACAGATCAGACAGAAGGTGAGGACCGTAGCTCATAATCACCAGGAAAAGATCAAGCAGGCTTTCGATAAGAAGGTCAGGAAGAAAGAGTTCAAGATCGGGGATTTGGTACTCAAGTGGGATGCCCCCAGGCAGGATAAAGGAAAATGCAACAAGTTTGATGCCCTCTTTATTTGCCCCTTCAAGATCTCTGAGATTTTCTCCAACAACATGTATGGGTTGCAAGATCTGGAGGGTGAAGAGGTTTTCAGTAGCCCAGTGAATGGGCATTTTTTGAAGAAATGTTTTATTTGAGCCTCAAACGACTCCCTTATTTGTAAATATTGTCCTTTAGTTCTTTGTTTAGTTTCTTTTCTCATGTTTTTGGCCTAATAAGTGACTCCATAGCCCAATAGCAAGGCACTAAAGCTACGGAAGGAGTTCTTAGAGCATCGCAGGGATGATTCTATCCCCCATGGAGCCTAATGTTAGCGATTATTTTTGTCATTTGGCACAGAAGCACCCAGGGCTGTAGATTGCACTCGAAATGCCCAAGCGCAGCACGAGAGAATCCTTGTTTTTTCAAGTAGCAGGTCAAGCGAGCGGGCAAAATGTCATTGGCAGCATCTAAGATCTATTTTACAAAGCAGATCGATGGTCACCGGGTTTTCGGAGCTACCGAATTGCCCAAGGTTTAGCACAAAGGACAACTCTCGTATTCCAATCAGTAGGTTTGGATCGTCTGATCTAACTGGGACAGGTGGCAGCCTGTCGGCATATCACGGATTGGGGTTTCGGGGAACAGGGAGCCCTTAGCTCATTTCACTTGGAAGTACCGATCAGCAAAACGCTGAAAGCGCCTTTGGCGCCGAGCCCACGGTCTCATCCCTGGGTCATATCAAGCGAGCCTGCAAACGAGGGCAGCTCCCTTGTAAATATCGAATGCCCCCTCGTCCATTCATCCTAAGGATGCGTGTCGCAAGATCTGGCTGCGTCGGCATTTTGGTGGTAGGGAGTTCATAGGGCAAGAGTTTCATGTTGTTCAACATCGTGAAACCCCGAACCCTGATAGCGCCGAAAGCGTAGAAGGTGAGGCCCGCGGTATCACGAAGTGTTTTCAGCTGTCCATCTAGAGGGGACACCTGGCATCAAATAGAGCCATCTCGGCGCTTTTCCCATCGTGACTCCAACATGAAAAGAGCAGCTCCATTATTTTTCGATGTGCGAGGTGCCGGGAGAATCCCGGACCGGGGCCCACGGTATCACTGGGAGAGTTAAGACCCGTCAGATCTAGAGGGATGCGTGGTGCCAGATTGAGCCATCTCAGCATATCACTCATCGTGATTTCAATAAGAAAAGGTTAGCCCTTTCATAATCACGAACGCCGAAAGCATATGGTCACAGCCCATGGTCACTTGGGGAGAGGAAGGAACTGCATAAAGAAGGCCAAAGGCGCCGAGTTCAGTTGCAGAGGGGATCATCACGATCTCTAGGCACCATCGGACCCGATATTAATACTGTTTCTAGTATTGAAGTAAATGAAGGCAAGAGCGGGTGGTTGAAACCTCCTTTCGTTCATTGAATGAGGGGAATGGAGGGTCTGGTGAGCCACCTGCTCGCAGAGGTCCTATGTATCGATTCTCTCAACGAAGCTGTGCCGAAGTCCTCGACTCGACAGAGAAGTCTGTGCATGCTAGATGAGCACTTCATGGCTCAACTACCCTCCTTACAGGAGCCATGCATAGTTAAGGTGGCATTTAAAGAAATATATCAGTATGAGTTTGACTGAAGGGACATCAAGCCTTGAGTGACTGGGCACACCTCTGTGAGGTGAATTTTCCTGAGTATATAAACTTAGTCTTTTGTATTTTGTAGGTATCGATGGTAGAGCGAAGCTTTTGATGGTAAAGTTTCAGTAGATTCTAGTTCTCTGGTTATGCATCTGTATATGAGATTTCTTATTTTATAACAGACAATCTTCTTACTCCATCTAGGTTTTCATCTCATGCTAAGAGAGTTTGTGATCGAATGATTCGCACGAATTATGGCAACTCTGTTGTGATAAAGGATTTATTATGGCATTTTTGTTTTCTCTGGTTTTCAGCGTTTGAACGTAGGAAGATCTTGCGTTTAGATGTCTTCTTCCACAGTCTGTTAGGAACCTGATGTTTACGATAGACCTTTGCATCTTTCTGATACAAGACTTCCCCCTACTCACCCTTACTACGACTCACTGTTTGAATTTATCTAAGACCTCACTTGCCCATGCATGTATGGCCTAGTTTCAAAGTTATAACTACATCGTTTGAGTTAACCTCCATCCAATCACCCCATTAAACAAATCGTGACATAAACTGATGGGCGTCGGGCTCTACTCCTGCTGCAATCCAGGAGTGACTTCTGACACTAATAGTTATAAATCCTCCGACTATTCTGTTGTCGGTGTGGATAGTCTCTCAATAGATGTTATTCCCTGTAATCCCAACATTTCAAAGGTTCTCTCTTTGGGTTATCAGTCTTCACTGATATGGGTCCAGAAGTTTTATTTCCGCTCAAGTAGGGAAAATTATACTGGTGCATAATCTGAGTTGGGAAGCTCATTCTTGGGTTCTTCTTAGAGTTCTTAAATCCTGAGAATTTAATTCCCCTTTTCTAAAATCTTGAACTATTCTTTTGTTTCAATCCTTCACGAGGTTCTGTTCGATGCCCAAACTGTTCATGACAATAGGTCACCTTTTGAATAGTGCCTTCTAGAGTCTTTGGCTCATCAAATTCAATTCTGTTCTGATAGTCCTTAGGTAGTCCACTGATGAAGTGTTGCACCTTTGCCTTTTCCGATTTTATATAGGGTACATACCTCAACAAATCGAGGAATTTTTTGACATATTCTTCTATAGTGAGTTGTCCCAGTTTGAGTTCATAAAACTCTTTAGTATTGTAGTCGAAATATTTTTCCAATAGATACCTCTTTCGGAAGTATTTCTCAAACTGTTCCCAATATAGGTCCTCTTCGCGAACCCCTTTCACATTCTTAATGTATTCCCACCAAATAGAAGCCTTTCCGTTCAAGTTGAAGGTGGCCACTCGGGCCTTCATATTTTCTAAAAAGTCATGGACTCTGAAATACTTCTTTAGTCCAACCAGCCATGCCTCTGCTTCCTCTCCCTTCTTTATTTCACCATCAAAGGAGGGTGGTTTGACTTTTCTAAATTCTTCGAACTTACGACCTTTGGAAGGATTTTTCTTCTTCTATTTCTTTTAGGAATAGGAACTGGTTATGCTGCCAGAAGAGCCCTCTGAATCGCCAGCTTCCTTCTCAGAGGAATCATCCGACGCTTGTCCTTTACCTCTGGGGTGGACCTTTTTCAAGGTGATCCTCTCAGTGTGGCCACTGATATGATCATGTTTATGAGTTCTAGGTTCATGCTGCTTTTGTCTTTGTAGATTGGATAAACTCTACGGTAAAACTGGGTTAATTTATGTTTGCTTTTCTTGTTCTTTCATCATCCTTTCATTGTCAGCTTTGCAGCTTTGTAATTTGACCATGAGACTCCTCACGGTCTGGGCTAGATCTGGAGGGGTCCCTACTACCCTCCTTTCATCATACTCTTTGTCTCTATTGTGGGAGCCTTCCCCCACTTCATGGTGAGTCACCATACTATGCGTTGATAATTTCCCGTAGTTGGTCTTCCGCTTGTGTGAAAAAGGAAAAACGTTGGTTGTTAGTCAATATTTATATTTATTTATAACCAGTACATAATTCATATTTTCACATGTACACACACAATAAGGGTTTTTCATTCTTAACTTTGTCTTTTGATTAGGAAGGTTAAGACAGGGGGTTACTCATTTTAGGAGTGTTTCGAACAGAGCTTTTGCGCAACTCGTTCATGAGCCCAAGAAGGCTGAGTGTTGTAACCATGCTCTGATACCAATTTGTCACACACCCATTACGACATAATAAATTTTTCTCCTTTTCTCGAGGGACAGAATCCCCGAAATCCTACGGGGCTTAGCACAGGCTAGCTCTTCCCTTTTTCCACCTTCATGCGATCGTTGATCATGATCACAGGCCAAACAACTAGGAACCTTTTCGCATTTCGTGACTCAGTGATATAAGCGGGTCGAGTCTTTTGACTCTGCAAACCTCGAAACGTCGTAACACTGAAAAAGGCTTTGATCGGCAATTAGCCCCCTGGGCTATGCCTTGGCCCGTATGACCACTTCTCATAAGACCATAGTCTTATTCCCTTAGGGACTTATCAGTATGAGAGTCTGAATTCTTATCAACGGGACTCCCGAATTCCCGATTTCTAATTTCCCGAAATGGCCTTTGTCACATTATCCCTCTTGGCTATGCCCTGATCCAGGTAACCACTCCTCATAAGACCTCTGTCCTCTTTCTTTCAGAATTTATGAATACAAGAGCCCGACCTCTTGTCAATGGGACTCCCGAATTCCTGATTTGCGAAATCTCGATGGACTCTTCCTTTCGGGACTCTCCTGAAATCCTGGATTGCTGCCACGTGTCCTCCCTGAGATGGGCAGTCCTCGCCATTTCTCGATTTATCGACTTGCAACCCCAATGACACAGATCCTCTGTCAATTCGAATCCCCAGTATTCGAAATACCGATGGAATTTCAATCTCCGCCACATGTCCTCCATGGATGGATGGTCTAGATTGTTTCAGGACTTCGCTAGGTGCGAAGTCAAATTGCTCACTTTCCTCTTTTGTTTCCCAATGTCCGAATCCCTGGAATGGGTGATCTCGCGATGCGTGTCCTCCCTTAATCAGACAGTCCAGATCTATTTTAGGACTTCCACCATGGAGTGTCTCGATCTCTTTTCAATGAGACCTCTGAAACCTCGGAGTCTGAAATCCCGAGATGGGTGGTCTCACGACACGTGTCCTCTTCCTGGATGGATGGATCAGATCTATTTCGGGACTTTCACCTCTATTCACAAGAGCTTAACCCTCATGCATCTCCTGATAGATCCAACAATTGTCGGGTTTTCTAACTAAGATCTAACGGTTCAGATCTGTCCTGCGCTGTGCACTCTCCCACTGTTCCCTGGACATGGAAAAACCAACAGTCTAGATACTCCCATGGACCTTGGGGATCTACGGTCCTGATTTCTTCTCTACTCATGAAGATAGACGAAAAGGGTTAAGGCATTTAACACCCTTGTTTCTTCCTCCAATCTAATGGTCATGAATGGCCACAGATCTTCCAACAGGATCTCGTCCGTCAATCGATACTTATCCCTATGCGGTTATTTCGGGATTTTGAGAGGCCCATTCTTCCTCGTACAATATTACTAAGACTTGCACCTTCAAATCCTTTTCAGGTTCTTTGTAAGCTTTCCAAGAAGGGTATCTCTGTAGAGAGATCGATTCCGGGTATTCCTGGGGACGAATAAGCATATAGATTTCCCGAGAGAAGACTTGAAGTCTGAATTAGATCGGTATACATATATATAAATCTATCTATAAACATAATCCATACGTGGTCCTTCCAATAAAAGCATGCAACCACCATTTCTGATCAAAACACCACACAGACAGTGTTATACTCAAACCATTCATAAACTACACAGACTATGAGCATACATGTAAACATATAAATTTCAAGATGCAAGCTGTAAAACACATATCAGAAATAACACCCGATGTGATTGCAATTGCTGAGAGGGGTGCTCGTTTCCACCCAACCGTAGGCTCAGCGACTCCCAATGGATTGACCACTAGCCACCCCCGAGCTGAGACCATGATGCTGTGAGACTGAGTCTCTGTTTTCCAGTGACCGAGAATGAAGGTTACACTCCTTCTTCTCTACTATCACTCACTCTGTATTTTTCCACAGTTCCTCTTCTTCTTTCCCTCGAGTTTGCCCCTTGATCGCCCATTCTTCCTGCCTTTTCTCCTTTCAGCAAGGTTGTGTGTGGCATGATTTTCCTCGTGGTGGTCAGGTCTGAGGACTCTACGGATGGGCGGTTCACCCCCATCCCTCATTACTCATGAGGAGCCATTTACTTACCAACCTGGCGAGTCATTTAATTCGGGGCCAGCAAGCCACTCTTGGTTCTCCGGGCCAGTGAAGTCCAAATATGGTATTGGTTTCAGTGGAAGTTAACGCCACCTTTCTAGGTGCCTTCCACCACCTTTCTCTAGCCATCGTGGTCTCTTTTTCATCACATCCCCTCTCAACAGTCCTGCAATATATATTCATAATATTATTCACATCCATTGACCTTTTTCACAAGGTCCATTCACATCACACATTCACATTTCTGAGTTTTCCACAATACTTGGCTAGTATAGTTATTTTTATAGACTGGGGGAAACAGGGTCGTACAATGTGCCACCACCTGAGTTGGTGACATCTGTACCATGTGGACCCATGGTTTAGAATTTTAGAATTCGAATGATGGAAAGGAAGCGAGTGTGAGAACTTTCGAAGTCTCGAAGCTCCGAACTTCCAAAGTCCCGAAGTTTTGAAGACCCGAAGCCCCAGAACTCAGATGCCTAAAGTTCCATAGTGTGTGTCCTCCATAGGATGTTGGGTAGACATGGATCGTTGATCTGCCTTACTTCACGAGTTCGGTAATTTGAACTTCGAGAGATTTTCGTATTGTGCTTTGAAATTTTCTAAAGGCCGAAGACCCGAGTAGAACCTTTTAACCTAGTGCTTGATCATGCCCATCATCAAATAGGTTGAGGCCTGAGAAAAGGGGGCTATCGCCCAAAAATTATTACAGAGCAGAGCAGAACTCAAAAATTTCATAAAATCTGAATGTTTTTAGATTTGTTTATGAATGCTGAGGGATTTGTTAAGGAATGATGGCCTGACAAATTCTGGTTGTCTGCACGTGTGTTCCAGAAGTTTAGTGGGTGTTAGAACCAATTAGAGTTGCCACTGAGCGTAAAGAAATGGAAGAGGCATGGATTTCTTCCAGTTCAGAGAATAAATTAAAAGGGATGGACGTCCATTTGGTAGTTGAAGGATCGAACTCCAATGGGGATGGAGAAGAGTTGGATAAGGAAGGGCATATGATGAAAATCCTTGAAATATTACAGAAAGATGCCTAGGCTCACTGAGATGATAACAGACAGCTCATGAAATCCAGGAATCAACAAGGAGAATTCAACTTGAGGTTGATGCGGAGCCTGGAAAGGATCGAAAAGAAATTGGACAAGGAGAGTGACTTAAGAAAAATAGGGAGTCGCAGGATCCCTGAGAAGAAAAGAAGATCAAGAAGTGTTAACAGACATCGTCTTCACTCCCCGAAACATTCCAATACGAAGGTACACAGAAGTTCAAGCCCATCTCCTACCAGAAAACACATAATATCTGGAGTAAACGAACTGAAAAGGGAGATGAACAAGATTAAGCCTCCCATGTTTGATGGAGAGCACCAGAAGGAGGAAGATGTCGAGACATGTTTTCTTGGCATGATGAAATACTTCCAACTGCATAATTATTCCTCTCATGCAAAAGGAAGAATTGCGACATATCAACTGAAAGGGAAGGCATCCATGTGGTGGGATCAACTTGTGCAGCTACAACACATTAGAGAGAAGGATATCACTTGGAAATAATTCAAGAAATATTTCGAGAAGAAATATTTGACTAAAAGATATTTTGACAAAAAAATGAAAGAGTTCTTTGAACTCAAGCTGGGTAGCATTCCCATTGATGAATACGAATGAAGATTTTTGGAATTGTTGAAGTATGTTCCGTTCATCAAGGATGAGATTGTCAAGATTCAGAGGTATCTAAGTGGATTTCCACCTTCCATTGGTGACATGATTCAATATGATGACCCTAAGACTATAGAAGAAACAACAAGGAGGGTGAAATTCTTATATGAACAGAAAAGAGAAAAGCCTACCTTCCAAAAGACTTGGGAAGACAAGAAGAAGTTCAAGAAATAGCAGAGGAAGAAGGGAAACAAAACTTCCTTTTTTAGAAATAGTCTTCAGGGACAACCATCTTTTAAAGAGCCTAGGAAGGCTGAAGTGGGAGGGAAAATGCCAAGACCGCTACCTATGGAATGTTGGGGTTGTAAAGGGAACCATAGGTACAGAGATTGCCCTCATAGAAATGATAAAGTGAGAGTTGTCCACAATATACAATAGGCTGAAACAGTGGAGGACATGGGTAGTAGAATGCCAAGAATCTATGCAGCCCTAGACAACAAGCAAGTTGAATATCAGTCACATATGATTGAAGTGGAAGGTATGATCAACAACCATGCCTTTGCTATTTTAATTGATTCAGGGGCTAGCCGTAGTTATATAGATCCTAGAGTGATGGAAAGTTTGCAATTGTCGAGAAGAAAACATGGGAAATCTTGGTTAGTGCAGCTGGCTACAGGAACCAAGAGGAAATTCATTGAGTTAGTTAAGTCTTGTCTAGTGGACATGAATGGACTGAGCACAAAGGATGAATTGAATTTTCTACCTTTGGGTTCTTATGACTGTCTAGTTGGGATGGATTGGTTGGACCAACACTATTCCATCCTGGACTGTCGTAACAAGGAATTCACCTACCTGGATGAAGAAGGAAATAAGAAAACAGTCCAAGGCAGGGATGATTTTAAGGGGTAAATTTTGCTCATGGGCTAATTTTCCATGGTTTTTCCCAAAAAATGATTCGCTATTCTAAAAATGATTCGCCCAAATTCTGTAGGATAAAATTATTTTACCTTAAAAATCGCCAAAATTTTATACAAACTAAATAAAATCCTTAGAAATTTGAATATTTTTACAAAAATATAGCCAAAATTTTTATAGTTGGCATATGAAGGATTAGTAATATTCAGCAGGTTTCTACATTTTAAAATAAATTTCCATCCTTAAAATCGTCCCTGGTCCAAGGAATTCCTATAGTTGTTGCTAT
>ML834002.1:50594-83432 GCA_009831015.1 Picea engelmannii | reverse complement strand
TATAAGACCTTAATGGATGATGGATCATTCAATAACTTAACATAGGATTGTAGAAAAGTAATTATGTTACTTACTTGATCTGAAGGTTGTCCTTTGCTGGTGTGATCCATTGAAGATGGAATCTCGTACATTGGTGGATCCTGAATTTTTTGTGAAATTTGTGGATCCTGAGTTTTAGAATCTCCTCCTCGGCCTCCATAAATATCTCCTTTTCTTTCTGTGTGTCAAAATGCTTACATGGATCAATATTCTTCTTGACCCACTGATGTTGAGTTGGATCTTGTTTTATTGCATCGAATCCCGTCTTAGCTCCTCCTTGAGTAACTATGATGTTGTTCTTCCCATTATCCTTGGCTTATGTGGAAATACACTAGACATTTTGATTGTTCTGGTTCCCTTTCTCCTATATTTTTCACAATAGTCTTGCACAATCTTTTATCCCATGGTCTACTATGCGAAAATACATACATGTCACACGTGGAAGTTGATAGTCTCTTGCATAGTGTCCTAGTTGTTGACAATTGTGGCAGACTATTGGCCCTATGCCTCGTCCAAATCCTCCTCTTCCTTGGCCTCCACCTATGAATCCACCTTTATCTCCTCGCGGTTCATTATATTGGGGTATATGGTTATACTGCACAAGATTATATTGTGCTTGTGCATTGTTGTATTGTGGTTGCACGGGATTGAATTGTGGTTTCACATTATTGAATTGCAATGCATATTGGCCTGCCATCATCTCTACTTGTACCATGTAGGTATATGAAGTTCTTTCTCTCATTAATTACAATGTTCTGCAGTCCTTGTCATCGTGAGCCACTGATTTGCAAAAATTATAGTAAGAATTTTTTTTCAATGTCTTATACTTCTGCATCATTGGACAATGATATGGATCATGCATGTGTATCTTACAAATATCACACCATGGTCCTCCTATTGGAAAGGGGTTTTGCACTCCTTCTTCCAAGTACTATGCAAAGGTTGGACATTCATTCTTATGGTGTCCTTTTGTCTTGCATAATGTACACCAAACAACTTATATCTTTTCTTTTCCCTTATTCTGGTTTAACTGAAATGTTAGATTCTTCATATTCTCTTTCATCTCTTCTATTGTTGGGTCCATCTGTTGATACTAGTTTTCTTCTAGCTGCATGGATGCTTGTAGAGCCTCTTCCTGAGTTTGAAACTTTTGTTGTCTCAAAGGATACATCAAGTGTGGTAATAGTGAGTTCACAAATAACTGCCTATGTTGCATGTCATTAATGGAGTACTTCAACTTGCCTTTCAGACGTTTGAACCTTTTATCAATCTACCAGACAAACTTACCTAGTTTCTTCCTAATTTCAATCATTTCATTCATGTACTAGTCTTGTGAGCTTGGCTTTTGGAATTCATTTACCAACAACTTTTTCACCTTTGCGATAGTATTTGGTGCTCCTTATGGACTGTTTACATCAAGGTTCATGTACCAGTCTAGCACGTGGTCTCTGAGTGTTATAGCTAATTTCATGACTTTTGTGTCCTGCTTTTCTTCCCAAATATTTTCACAGATGAATACATTATTTCCAAGGTCCTCTAATGCCTCACCCCAAAACTATGGTAATTTGATAGTGGGATTTACTCCTTCCATTTTGAATTGTGTTGAACTACTTCCTCCATGTAGTGTATATATTTGAATGTTACTTCCTAAACTTGTACCCCCAGTTGGTTGTCCTCTATTATACCCTTGACCTGCTGCCCCTCTTCTACTAAAAAATGTTTTTCTAAAAGATGGTGTTCCTTCATGTGTATTAGTCTCTCAGGGGGTTGTAGGTTCCACACTAAATGTGATCTGGACTGGAGTTTTTCCTTCTGTTCCTGAACCTGGACCTCTTGTTTTCTTTTCATATGTTGTGCACAGGATTTCCTCAATCTACTCCATAGCCTGGAGATCCTCTACCTCTTCTTCATCGCTTGCCAATCCCTCTCTATTGGCTATGACACTCTTTTTGTTATTCATCTTATATTGGTAAGGTCTACAATTGTACGCCTTTCCATATTTTTCCATTATCTTCTTTTTCTGGTCCTCATCCATCATGATTGGGTCCATGGCCTCCTTCTGCTTCCCCTTATCCTACTCCTTGTCTACATATTAGACTCACGTCAGTGCTTCCCCCCTTCCCCCATGCACATAGGGAAGTTTAGTTTTTTTATTCCATGGTCATCACACCTTTTTAATACAATAAAATATTTATAGAATTATATTGTGATCTGATGCACCTACCTCTAGGTCCCTTCAGAAAATCCTTGTTGGTAACAGTGTACGAATTCACAGTATCCATTGCAAATTCAATGATAAACCCTTCAATAATACTGTCTAACCAAAAATATATTGCGCACGTAAATTTATTATTGACTTGTTGCAACTGCACAATCTCCACAGGATGCCACTCAATTTTCCTTATCCAATTCATAGGATGGTTGTCCTTCAACCTCAATAACCACTCCTACAACATATGTGTGAATTCACAGAAAAATACTTCATGCAAATCGTTAAACACATATTTGTTGAGATATTTGCGTGGTGTAAATTTAGGGTTTCGGTTGTCCTATTGCGCAAAATCGAGTTCCTTTTTCCTTAACCATATTTTAATATCCTCTTTTGTTGGATTCCATGGCATGAACATTCCCTTCTACATTTTCATTCTCCGTGGTTTTCTTCAACATATCCCTTCAACTCAATCCTGTGCAGTTCCAATCGACAACATAACCACTTGTTGGATGCTTGGGTTGACCTTGGTTCTGATCTCAATAGGTTTCCAAAAAAACCCTCAAAACTATCGGCCCTCCTGGTAAACTAGCAGGAAACATTGAGCATAGAGTGCATAATGAATTCTCACCCAAGAAAGCTTTATGAGGGACTGCAATACTCAAGTGTTTGCAGTACAGGAACGGATTGGGGCTGCATTTTGATATATTTCCTCATTCATCCAAATATAGTGTTCATTTATTCATTAAAATACGCATGCACGCTGTCATAATCAACTTAACCATTTATTATTTAACTGATAATTAACATAATAGTAAAATAACCAGTCATGACACATAAACACAATAGGTTTACCATGGTTCACCCCCTAGGGCTACATCCACAAAGGTATGCCTCTTCTTCTCTTTTATTCATCTTTCTGCAAAACCTGCGTTGTGTGCATTACATATTTTGTCTTACAATAAAAAAGGAGGGTAATTACCCTCTATGAGGAATACTAGACCACACTAGGCTCCACAACCTGTGACCTAAACCTAAAAAACTATCTCATTCAGACAAATCGACCAATGTACAACCAACAACTGACCAAACTCAAATAGACTTCCTAGGCCTTTATTTATCCTATTCTATTGGATTATAGCCATTACATTCATCTCCAAAACCCTAACCTTAACATGGCTAGGTTTGACTGCATGTGCACCATGCTGCTTTTCCTCCATCTTCCACACGTTGCTTTCCTTCCTTTTTCTGCATACTGGTTTTCCTTCTTTTTCTGCATGCTGCTTTTCCACCACCTATGGAACACACTTCAAAAATAGGCTTCTCTTACCCAAAACTTATTTCTCCCAAAATAGGTCTGTGCCCAAAATAGACTTTTCTTTCCCAAAATAGGCCTGCGCCAACATAATACATTTACACATTGCAAAAAATATTGATTGGATGAAGGTATGGATTGAACGATCTATACAATCTAATAATGGTAGGTTATCATGATATGGTGTGGAAACATTGGTCAAATAAGGTGAACATAAAGGAGATACCAATCTTACACAAGATGGAAATTGATTTATCATACAATTTAAAAGATAAATAGGAAAGCATATTCACCCATACTATTTAGTTTTTTTGAATATTATATTGATGTATATGGCATGTTTTTTTTTCTTCTTAATTTCCATAATTTCCAAGTATAATTATGTTTGTAAATTGACAATGCATTTTTTACTTGTTTGGCATATTTTAGTTGAAACCACAAGGCTATGTGGTGCAATGGACGCAAATTTTTCATCAAAAAGTTGGATGAAAAGATTTTTTTTTATAGTGGGATAACTGCAGTATTTCAGATTACTAATGTTTCCTCTAGAAGTGACAGACATCCAAAAGTCTTTGAAAATTGATACTGTGGTTTTTTGGATGATATACTTGAGTGTGACTTTAAATCCCTCAAATTGGTTATGTTCAAAGTCAAATGATATAGAATATGAATGAATGAATGTGATCCTAATATAACTGTTAATCAACATGATAACGTATTTACCATGGTTAATTCAAGGAATGTTGAGCCAGGATCATGGCCCTATGTTCTTCCAAGCCAATGCAAACAAGTATTTTACTCAGAGGTTCTAGGTAGAGGGGGTTGGTCATATGTCATTAGATATGATCCAAGAGGAAGGCCGATGAAGTATAATGTAGTGAAAGAAAATGATATTGAAGAAGAATATGATGTGGAGGTGCAGTTAGTTCATGTGTCAGACGAAGACATCATAGAAGTTCAAGGAGATGTTCTAGAAAATGTTTTGGATGAATATGATATCAACGACGTGTTAGATGAAGAACTTGAAGAAGTTGAACCAAATGTAGGAGACAATGTTCTTGATGATGATATAGATGATTATGTGATTGGAAATGATGACATTGATGATGATGATGATGATATGGCCAAGCCTTTCAACATCAATTCTGAACCAAATGATATAGATGTTGATTTGGATGAAGAATAAGATTGATGATACTGAAATGTTGAAATGTAAGAGGTATGTATTTATATGTTTTCATTTGATTTGTTCTCTTTCATTTGCTTAAATTTTTGTTTTCTTAGTTTATATGCTTGATTCTTACTGTGTTGCTTTCAAATATTTTATAGTAGATAAATCGGGTATTGGGGAATTGAGAGTGATGTGAGGGGGGGTGGGGAGGGGCCATATGAGATTCCACCTTAATGTGGTTGTCCTTGTTTAGTAGAGAATATATTATTCTTGAAACCAAGAGAAGATCATTTAGGTTTATACCATCATCTCCAATTTTAACTTTGGTTTGTATAACAATTTTCAAGGTTGTCCATTAATTACCAATTAATGGAAATTATTCTTTAATTTGACCTTGCACAGAGTGACCTATGAATGGGGCCAACGTTGAAATTTTTTCAGTTTGTTCTTGTATGCACTAAAATTTGACATGGTTATATTAGATGCATGCATTGATGGTATGGGAGGGTTTCAAGACTCAAATATGACTCACAAAAATAATTTGAAAATCAAACAACAAAATTATAACCTAACTGTGAAAGAGATGAAATTACCCATCATCGTATTTGTCATCATATTTATCATCGTATTGTGACGAGGTTTCAATGAACATGTTCGGCATTCCTATAACATCTTCATCAGAAGTTTCTAGAAACAATGACCAATGAAAGGGGCTAGCATTAAAGTTTTTCAAACTATGCTTCTTCAAGTCATGGACATGGTATGAGGAGTAACTATAAATGTTTGAAGGAAGAAAATACACTTTTAGGACTCCCAAACCATGCATAGGGTCTAAAACCACCACATAGGCTCTATAAATGAAATATTTGGCCTATGTGTCATATTGGCACCATTACAAGGTTTTATGAACTATATATGACTCTTAATGTTTTTTACATGGTATATGGATAAAAAAAATAGTATTCAAAGGCCTAAAGGATGCTTTAAGAGCTCATCTAGCGTGCACAAGGTCTAAAACCAAGAGAAGCTCATTCAAGTTTATACGATCATCTCCAATTTTAACATTGGTTCCTCTAACAATTTTCAAGGTTGTCCATTAATTACCAATTAGTGGAAATTATTATTTAATTTGAGCTCGCACAGAGTGACCTATGAATGGGGCCAGCATTGAAATTATTTCAGTTTGTTCTTGTATGCATTGAAATTTGACATGGTTATAGTAGATGCATGTGTTGATGGTATGGGAGGGTTTTGAGACTCAAATATGACTCACACAAATCATTTGACAATCAAACGGAAAAATTATAACCTAACTGTGAAGGAGATGAAATTATCCATCATCATATTTGTCATCATTGTTATCATTGTATTGCGATGAGGTTTCAATGAACATGTTCATCATTCCTATAGTATCTTCGTCGAAACTTTCCATAAACAACGACCAGTGAAAGGGACCAACAATGAATTTTTTCAAACTATGCTTGTCCAAGTCATGGACATGGTATGAGGAGGAACTATAAATGTCTTAAGGCATACAGTACACTTTTAGGACTCCCAAACCATGCATAGGGTCTAAAACCACCACATAGTCCCTATAAATGAAATCTTTGGCCTATGTGTAATATTGGAACCATTACAAGGTTTTATGAACTATATATGACTCTCAAGGTTTTGTACATGGTATATGGATTAAAAAAAATAGTATTCAAGGGCCTAAAGGATGATTTAAAAGTTCATATACCATGCACATTAAGGTATAAAAATAAGAGAAGCTCATTCAAGTTTCTACCATAATCTCCAATTTTAACTTTGGTTCTTCTAACAATTTTCAAGGTTGTCCATTAATTACCAATTAGTGGAAATTATTCTTTAATTTGATCCTACACAAAGTGACCTGTGAATGGGGCCAACATTGAAATTTTTTCAGTTTGTGCTTGTATGAACTGAAATTTGACATGGTTATAGTAGATGCATGCATTGATGCTATGGGATGGTTTCAAGACTCAAATACGACTCACACAAATAATTCGGCAATCAAATGAAAAAAATACAATAGAAATTTGAAGGGAGTCACAAATCGGTCCCATAGAGTAAGAGAGTTCCCCAAACAAGTGCCTCAAATTATATAATAAATCCAAACCAGTGACCAAGGACCAAGGGAAAGAGGAGAGTAAAAAAATGGGGAACCCTACCTAATCACTAAGGAAGGAAAGAGGCAATAGGAAACAACAATTAGTGTCGAACTAGAGAAGGTAATAGGCTAAGGGAGACAATGTTGGTTTGATTTGAACTTCTGACCTCTTAGGAGGAAACAAATGTTCTTAACCCTAGTTTATTTTAAATTCCTAAAATATCAACTAAGCATCAGCAAGGAAAACCTCCCTTTTTTAAGTTAGTGAAGAGATAAATAATCTAGGACTAAGAGTGATCACTTGCATTTTTTTAGGTCTAATCACAAAATTTCCATATCCCTTTTCTAGGCACTACACAAGTTCTATGTGAAGCTTAGGGTTTGAAGATGAGTCAACGTTGAAAGACACCTAAAAGGATTTCCTCTCAAGCGTTGGCTAGGGATAATAGGATTCTTAAAGAGTGGATGGGGGGATTAGTCCTCTAGGAATCCTTTCCAAGTACTATCAAGGTGATCTCAAAGCTTGGACAATGCAAGAGGGGAGAGACTTTGGATGTCCTACCTCAATGAAAATGAACCAAAAGTTCATTAGTCAAAGGGAGTAAGGATTGAATATACACAAATTCTTATCTTGAATATAAAAAAATAAGTTCATGATGATGATATAGACAATGATATGATTAGAAATGATGACATTGATGATGATGTTGATATGTCCAATCCTTTCAACATCAATTCTAAACTGGATGATACATATTTTATATACGTTATATATATAAACCTTCCACTGGCAAGGCCCTGCAAAGATAAACATATTCACCTTCCAAGGGTCCACAAGTCAAAATATAATGCCAAGTAATCCATATCTAATAAAATAAACACTCAATCATGTGCATCATATCCACCCTTTTCCAAATAAACAAGTTCTTAAAGACCCTATATAATTTGTCAAATTTATATATGGGAGGGGTGTCATAATGCTCTATTGGGTGAACCAATTCCTCAATTAGGGGATATTCCCAAGGATAATCCTTTCTAGGTTGTGTAGTAAATGTGAGGTGAATGGTGTCAGACTTCCAGGTATTGGGTTTCATGACATACAAGGGGCCAAATTGTCTCATTTATGGGTGCCTTTGTTGAGGGCTAGCAACATCCTTTTCCTCTTTTTGTTTTCAAAGAATATGTTTCCAAGACCTTTACTATTTTGGATGTGTTACCAAGTTGAATACATTAAGGAGAACTAAAAAAGAGATTCATAGACCAAATATTCTCTACCTTGGTTTGCAGTGATTTTCCAAGTTGAAGACAATAAGGGGCACTAAAACTAAATGCATAGCCCACATATGCTCTACCTTGAAAAACACTGTTGATTAATTAGTTATTTATTTTATGGGTCCCTCATCTTTTCAAAATCATTTCATTTATATTGGGATACCAAGGTGAGGTTTTATTACATGATGTTATTTTCCAAGGAACCTCCGAGCCTAATGGCCCCTTCTTCCCATGAAATGAGGTACATTCCCTTCTTGGGTCAATAATCTCGAAAAACTAAAATATGGGGAAAAAAAGGGGAAGAAGTAATGGAAGGTGAAAAGTATGATAAATAATGGTACAATGACCCTTTAAGGAGACCCCCCAGTATAAAACCTTCCATGAGGGCGACCATTTACTAGGAAACCATGACACACACTACGATGAAATAGGGAAAAAATCATAATTTCCAAGAAAACATTTTCAAAATCAAGAAAGGAATCTTTGCAACATGTTCAAATGATTTATTTATTATAATGACACTTACTACAACCCCAGGCTTATTACCTCATGGAGAAAAACCTTTTTGCCTATGTGAGCCAAGCTAGGTGTGGTGGATGCTTCTCCCATAAATCAGGTGGTGATGTGTGGTATTATAAGGGCCTCTGCTTACTCACCTTCCTCTCAGTACTCCATGTATAAAAATCGAGGGCCTCGAGAAATCATCTTCTTAGTTATCCCTAGAAATGGGGGATAAAAATCACCATAATAAACATTTTTTTTTCATAATCATTGTCACCGTTGTCGTCGTCATCATCATTTTCTTCATCATCGTCATTGTCATGATCGTAATTGACATCATCATCATCTTCATCGTCATTTTTTTTTTCTTCGTTGTCATCATAATAATCATCATTGTCATCATCATCTTCATCATCATAATTTTCATCATCATCATCATCATCATCATCATCATCATCATCATCATCATCATCATCATCATCATCATCATTGTCATTGTCATCATCATAGTGATTTCCATTTTCATGATAATCATGATAATCAACATTTTCATCCTCCTCCTCCTCCTCCTCATCATCATCATCATCCTTGTCATCATCATCATTGTGGTCGTCATCGTCATTGTCATCACCGTAGTCAACATTGTCATCGTCCTCCTCATCCTCCACATCATCATTGTCATCATCATCATCGTTGTCTTATATGGGTCAAGTTATATAGGGATTACGGGATAGGGGTTATGTCAATAAAGGGAGTGACAAATTGGTCCCATACAGTAAGAGAATACCTAAAACAAAAACCTCAAATTGTCTAATAAATCCAAACCTGTGACTAAGGACCAAGGGGAAGAGGAGAGGAAAACATGGGGAACCCTAATTATGTACTAAAAATCCCAGAAGGTTTTATATATATACTGAGGAAATGTGACTAAAGAGAGAGTGGTCCAACATAGAAAAGTATTTATATGTGACAAATAAACTCTTCAAAAAATAATTTACTCTCCACAATAGTAGACCATCTAAGGTAGAAAGGAAGATAGGTTAGAAATTTGTTTTAACATAATTAAATTTCATTATTTGTAAAACCACATCTTAATGTTTGGAGGACAAATGAAGTTTGTGGGATGAGACATAAAACATCTGGTAAAATCTAATCGTAAAAGGGAATAATTTTCATTTTACAAAATTCGAATAAATTTAATTCAATTTATAAATTTAATTTAATAATATATATATTATATTATTATATAATATATATTATATATAACACAACATATAATAAGAAATAACAAAAATAAGATGTAACAAAACCAAAAGAGAGAGACAAAAGATGTGTGTGAAGATATTCAAGCCCACTCGAGACTGCAACAAGGAGACAACTCGAGGCCAAGAAATTGTGAAGATATTCATTCAATCCTGCCCAAGAAAAGAAGGTGACAATGTGATCCCACCATTAAGGAGGCCCTAGCCCATAGTGCAAGCGATTACTGGTGATAGAGACAACCTCAACCAAAAGGGAACAACACGAGCCCACCATTGAGAAGGCCCTATCCCATAGTGCGAGCAATTACTGGAGATAAAGACAAACTCAACCAACTACTAGATATAGAGACAAAATACACCCCACCTATAGAAGAGACAGAGCCAAGTGTGATATGCTCAGGGGACCAACAATGCTATCAAAATCGGTGAGAACCTCTGCATTTTAATTTTTGTAGGTTTATTTTTTATGTCAAAATGGTTTGTTTATGCCTGGGATTGAACCCACTAATTCATCATCGTTCTTGAGACAAAACCAACATGTTCTTTGGACACAATTTTGGGGCCAAAATCGCAGGAATTTTGACAAAACCCCCTACCCACTCGAGTTTGGCCTACACCAAGACATTTTAAGCAAGGGACGAAGAAAATTTTAAAGGGTTTTAATGTAATTGCTTTTAATAAATTTGAAAGGGTTTTAATGTAATTTTTTTTAATCTATGGGAGAGTTCAGGCTTGTCATACATGCCCTCTTTCCAAGAAACTTGAGTGGCTATGGCATTGTATAGTGGATAATATATATATGAGTATCCTGAAACCATTTTATCCATAACATACTTAGTCTCTTATGAAAAGTTTACAACTTTTCCTTGAAATTTCAACCAAACATCCATATGCCTCCAAGTTTTAAGGCACCCCTCATATTTTTTGATCTACCTCATACTTGAGAGAATACTCACTAATTTTTACTGTAAAGTAGAAAATGATTTCTTGAGAATGTTAATCTTAACATTGAACATTATAATGGTTTCTAACCACTTACATTGACCTCATGCTTCTCCCATAATTCATTAAAATATTAAAGAATGTAATGTAGACTACGCAATCTCCTCGTGAATCAACAATCATGAAGAATTCATATCCTTATAGGTGAAAGTATCCTTACATTTGTAATCATATTCTTGTGACCTCTCCTTAGGCCACAAATGATAGATTCTTAACGCAACATAATCAAAATTACCTATGAATGATTTAATAGTGTAGGAATTCACACCAAATTAATAGAATGGGGTTCTGATATAGGGCCCATGGAAATTCCAACTACATTTTCATGCTTTGAAGTAGTAAATGCATTTTCTAGTAAGGAATAAATTCATGCTTGTACATTGTGTTTGGGATTTCATAAGATATKTTTTRCAAAGAAATTAATTYTYATGTKTKMTWAGATCACACTCATTGYYCATATTTTCYBCTTAAAACTACTTTTAGTGAATCTACAWTGACACTATGCTTGTAGAAATTAAGATATGAACCCCTTTGACAAGAGGTTTYARTTCAAGGTGTAAAGTGGAGATATTTTAGCTCTAGTGGATGCCCTAAAATAGTGCTCTTGGAAACATAAACATTTCAAAGGACAACATCCAAAGTGGCATCATTTTCTTGGATATATCTCCTTGGGAATATGACAATGATACAATATGTTGTTTCGGTGATTAAGGGTATAGTATTTTTATACTACACACTCTGTCAATAATCATGAAGACACACAAAGAAATAATTTCATTCACCAAGTAACAACACTTTATCACACGTCATGCAGGTTGGATCAATATTCACGAGGTCCATATTTGAAATAATATTCTATCCAAAAATCACATATCCTAAGAAGCTAGTAAAAGATAAGGTGCGATGTAGTTGGTATTTCTCCATGTAATTTGAAATCTCATAATGCTCAATGTTTATCTAATTTTTCTCATTTACCACATTGAGATAGTTTTCATTTATTGCATTATCCTTGTCCTCCTTACTCAGTGGAGAGCCCACTCCTAGTAATTATTCATTGATATATATGGTTCTCTTATTAACTATATAGTGTTGGGTCAACTATCTACTACTTATTTTTCTATTCAAGTAGAAAATGTGTCAAAAAAAGAAAACTCATTGTTAAAAAATACTTATTCTACAATGGTTAATCTAGATAATCCTTAGTTATAATCCCAGTATCAATATTTATGACTCAATTTTTCTATCATGATATGCCCAAGGGTTAATTGAAGTCCCTACAAAAAACTGTCGAGGATAATTCCATTACTATAGAACAACACCTCTCAACATTCCAAGAATAAACGAATAATTTTGTCATTAAATACGATTATGTATTCATGAGAGTGTTTACACATTCCCTAGAGGGAGATTCCCAAAAATGGTTTATATTTTAGTAAGTTGATTCCATCAATACTTGCATGCATTTTCATGATGCCTTTCTAGAACATTTGGGTGAAAAGAATTACCACCAATACTACTTGACAAAGTTTAACTCTTTAAGAATAAGGAGTGATGAAAGCACGATATATTACTTCAACAGGAGACATGGGGATTTGTGTAATATCAAAATTTATAAATTTATTCCAATGTGGCTTATGTTG
Organism: Picea engelmannii; assembly: GCA_009831015.1. Lineage (NCBI taxonomy): Eukaryota > Viridiplantae > Streptophyta > Pinopsida > Pinales > Pinaceae > Picea > Picea engelmannii. The sequence goes on along the minus strand of ML834002.1, from coordinate 70,890 downwards.
CTTCCAAGAGTCTAATATTTCTCTTCTACTTAGGGAAATCAAGTTTGCCAGTCCATCCCAAATGCTTAAGAATGTACTGGACTGTGAGAATAACATACAATCATGTGAAAACTTATTGAGAAATCATACACATCCCTCTAAAAATAAGTCAAAAGGCCTTGTTCAAAGAGAGCATATTTATCAATACTCATTTTTAGGTATATAACATCCATACTCACCACAACCCAATAGCACTTATAATGAGAAATCCATACCTATAGTGTCAACAACACTTTCATAGGTTCGAGACATCCCCACAATGTATAGTGTTTTATTTGTTGGAATGTAGTGATCATGATTTTTTGAGATGAGAATTGCTCTCCACAAGTAAAATTGTTAATGACAATGTAGGTGGAAGTTAGAATAGATTACAAAGATAAATGAGATCATTGGAGATCATTGAGGACGTTTTTATTGAATAAAGTTATTGTAGTGGGAATCATTCCTTTGTGTGAGTCTGTTTGGAAGACATTGTAGGCTCATATGTAAAAACTTTGAATTATTGACCTTCTCAAGGAGAATTTTTCCCAATTGGAGGAAACCATGTTTGATTTGTGTTTTTACAAGGGGTTCTTCACTCGAGGAAAGATGTCCAAATTTTTCATGAATATTTTATTATGGAGGTACTTGATGGATTCATCTATAAAAGAAGGATGGAGTTCATTTCCAAGGGTGTGATTCTTGGAGGAGTAGAAGAATGGGTATACTTTATTCTTGCAGTTGGCAGGATAAATCGTTTAGGGCTTCCATATTCCTCATTCACACTCACAATGATGGTATATTTGTAAGGTCACGATTGCAATTTGTTTTTTCCATGTCTTTTGTAAGAGGATTGTTCTATTTATGATTAGTAGGATGTTGATTATCAGAGAGAGAGTTTCAAGCGTGGTTTTAGCATTCCTCTTCCACTCTTTCTTTTCAATTTTATTTTATGATCTACCAAGGAATTGTTCATGCAATAAATATGGTTGTTTCTTTACTCGTATTTCATATTTGATAGATGTGTGGCTATGATAAGTTGAGTTGATATGGATTATTTTGAGAATTAAATGAAGGAGGAAATATAATAACTAAACACAGAGATATATTTCCAAAAACACAGACATACACTAATGCACAATTTTCATTAATGAAAGAAATGTACAGAAACTGTAAAAATACATAGTGAATGAACTCACTAGAATGGTTTCATCTTATCTCTGAGAATAGATGTGATGGATATGATAATTAGAAAGAATATGATGTTTAAAATGAGGCTCTAAAGGCCTTTTTAACATATATAAAATCCAAAAACTAACCCCGAAAGATGAAACACCAAAAGGTTTGCGGGCCCTGATGGGGGTAGTTGATATATTAACTTCCCAAGGGCATAATGTTTGCATACGATCTCTATTTGGGGCACACAATAGCTCATTGGAAAGGTATAGTTGAGGAAAACACATTTTGTTCGGCCTAACATCTCCCTCTAGTTATATTCTAGGTGCTAACGAGCCCAAAAAACATCGTTTAGGGCCTCAAAATGGCCCTGAAAGTTCAGAACCTAAAACATCGTAGAAAAAATGCCAAGGTGGAAACCCCTATTTTGAGCTAATGGAATAGGTGGGTGGCCAACGATTTCCTCTTGGATCATTCTCCCCCCATTAGGAATAAATGGTCCCCATTGCGTCAAGTTCCCATGGAATATGGGGAATCGTTTTTTGAATTTGAATCTTGGTGAAGTGCTTGCCTTACTAAAGAAGTTGTCATTCCTAGCTTGTTGAAGGTATTTATGAACCTGGTGCTAGAGGGGGTGGATCCATTCAAGAAAATATAGATGCATGATATGAACAAGTGTGGGAGGACTCTATTGGTGAATATGAAACATGAGGTGTATGAAAGGCTCTGTTGTAAATTTATTAGACTAGTAGCCAGGACTAGCTCTGGTATCATGTAGAGATGACCCCCCAGAGTAACAATGAAGTTATGGGGTCAAGACTCATAAAAAACATGATGCTTCCACATATATGGATGGCCTAACATAACATCACATACTTATAGTATGTAATTATCACACATTACCTCATCCTCTAAGTGCTTTATACCGCAGGACAGGTGACACTACTGACTGACACGAAGATCTCAACCCTCGTGAAGCCACCTGATGTTGTATGGATGCATGTGTGGTGTTTTAGGAAAATACAAATTATTAATGACCTTTATTGATATTAGGTTCTTATGGATTCTTCTATCAACAATAAAATGCAGCAGGGTCCCCTTCACCCACATCTATGAATGGAAGAAGTGCTCCCCCTCCTCATGATCCTCTAGTTCTTTTGGTTGGATTGTTGTGGCCGTGATAGTAGCAGTGAGCTTTGCAAAAATGATCTATCTCCTTTTATTATTTTATGAATCAAATTCCAAGTCGGGGCTTAGATCTGTTTCTTTTATCTTGACCACTAATGATTTTTTTGAGCGAAATTCATTGGTGTTGTACCAGGGGATTTTATGAAAATTGCACCACTTCCTAGTGTTCTTTTTTGTCTTCCCATTATCCTTGTTTTCCTATGGCTTGGACTGGTGTTGTAGAGGTTGGATTTTCTATGAGTTAGAGATACCTTTACCATACTTTTGTTTTTTTGTATTTTCAAACCCAAACTCCTGCTTGTTCTACTGCTTAAATTTCTGCTCAATTTTGACAACATATCGATAAGCGGCTCCTATTGATGAAATGTACAAAAACTCTATTTTTGTTTGGATGTACTTGTGTAGAGCTCCATGGTATTTTAGAAATAGATGCCACTCAGAGTATTTGATACCCATCTTGGTTCGCAAGGTATGGAAGATATTTGTGAACTTTGACACTATTTGGCCCTTCTCTTGGTGCAATGTGGTCCGTAAAAATACTAATGCACAACTTTCATTAATGATAGAAATATACAGAAACTATAAAAACATAGAGTGAATGAACTCACTAGAATGGTGGCAACTTATATCTAAGAAGAGATGTGATGCCTATGCTCATTTGCAAGAAGACAATGTTTACAATGAGGCTCCAAAGGAATTTTTAACACAAATAAAATCCAAAACCATAACTAAGGAAGATGAAAAGCCAAAAAGTTTGTGTGCCCTGATGGGGGTAGTTGATACATCAACCTCACAAGGGCGTAAATTTTTCTTACGGTCTTTGTTTAGGGTGCATGATGGCTCGTTTGAAAGGTCTAATTGAGGATAACACATTATTCTTGGACTAGAAATTTTTCCCATCTACATGCTAGGTACTATCGATCCCAAAAAAAATTGTTTAGGGCCTCAAAAAAACCTCGAAAGTTCAAGATCTGAAAAACCGTAGAAAACCTACCAAGGTGGAAACCCCTATTTTGAGCCAGTGGAATAGGTGGGTGGAAATTGATTTCCACCTGGATCATTCTCCTCCCCTTAGGAATCAATGGTCCCCATTGCATCAAGTTCCCATAGAATATGGTGAACCTTTTGTTGAATATGAACCTTGGTGAAGTGCTTGTATTATTGAAGAAGTTGTCATGCCTATCTTGTTGAAGGATGTTATGAACCTAGTGCTCAATGGGTTGGATAACCAATCTATCTAGATGATCTTCTCAAGTGTGGGAGGACTCTGTTGGTGAAGATGAAACATCAGGAGTATGAAGGGATCAATTGTAACTTTTCTAGAACAGGAAGAGTGGAGGAACCCCCATAGGTTACACAACAACATTTTTGTGCTCTTCTACAATCTACTTCTATTGGATAGAAAGGTATTGGGATGAGTTTTCAATGGTTACGGTTTTAGTTTCCTCCTATTAACCTTCTTACTAGATCATGAAGAGGATAAAATTTGTGGTATGAGAGATTACTTTGCGACACTGTTTTGTCGGGACAGTAGTCGGGACTACCTCTGGTATCCCCCCAGAGTAATAATGACGCTACGAGGTCAAGACTCATAAAAAAATGATCCTTCCACATATATTGTTGGCCTGATAGAAAATCACATACTTCCAGTGGGGAAACATCACATAATACCTCATCCTTGAAGGGAATGATGTCATAGGACATGCATCACTACTAGCTGACATAGAGATATCGACCCTGGAGAAGCCACCCGATGTTGTATGGACACAGTTGTGGTGTTTTTGGAAAATAAAAATTGTTGATGAAATTTGTTGATATTAGGTTCTTTTGGCTTCTACTATCAATAATAAAATGCAGTGGGTTCCCCTTCACCCACATCTTTGAATGGAAGAGGCATTCCCCCTCCTCAAGATCCTCTAGTTCTTCTGGTTGGATTGTTGTGGTCACAATAGTAGTAGTGGGTTATGCACCAATGATCTTTCTCATTTTATTATTTTTTGAATTAGAGTCCAAGTCAAGGCTCGGCTCTATTTGTTTGAGTTTAGCCACCAATGAATGTTTTGAGTGACATTCATCGGTGTTGTGCCAAGGGATTTTGTGGAAGTTGAACCACTTCCTAGTGTCCTTTTTTGTCTTCCCTTTATCCTTCTTTTTCTGTGGCTTGGATTGGTGGTCTTAAGATTAGTTGTTCTATGAGTTAGGGATACCTTTAACATACTTTTTTTGTTGTTTATTTGTAGACCCGAACCCTTGATTGTTCTATTTCTTAAATGTATGCTCAATTTTGATAGCATATTGATAAGCGACTCCTAGTGATGAAATTTCCAAAAACTCCATTTTAGTTTGGATGTACATGGGTAGATCCTCACGGTATTTTATAACCAAATGTCGCTCAAAGTATTTGATATCCAACTTGGTTCACAAGGTATGGAATGTGAGGAAATGAGACACACTTCCACACTAAATCTAGAAGAAGAGAGGAAGAAAGATTTAATCAAGAAAGTAAATGACATAGAAATCACACAGTACATAGAGATTTTACCCTGGAAACCCAAAACAGGAAAACCAACATTCCTTGAGCATTCTGCTCTCTTCTTTTCTTATTCATTTAGAATAAAAGGTTACATTTCTAACCTTGGTCCACACCTAAGACACAATTGACATCATACCCTCTTACTTTCTCAAAAACAACACTGTAGCCAACTTGGCTTACATTTGCATGACCAATTACCTCTAAATTTCAGATTCATGGTGACTACCCATCCATCATATAAATATTCAAGATTCATTGATTATCCTTTAAAACATTACAAAACACCTTCTTTATAGTATTTACAGCAGGAAAAACCCTAAATAAAAGGCGCCCAAAAACTGTTACAAATTCTTGCAGATCATTGGCTACAAATCCCATGGATCTTGGGATTATGTTATAGTCGACTACCAAGTTAAATTATCCATTGAATACTAGTCGACTTTCATTTGGTATTCAGTCGATCACCACATGCCTGTGTGTCGACATCTTGTTGGTTGATATCTTCGACTTATTGTCGATGTATTTACCATGTCGAACCACCTCAACCTTCGACTTCAAATTTACCTAGTCGACTAACCTCGAACTTCAGCTTGTTGTTGATCCACCTCAACTTCATATTTACCTTGTTGAACTGCCTTGACCTTCAACTTCGACTATCAGTCGATCCACCTCGACTTTCAATGCAAATAATATAACAACCCAAAATTATCCCACTTGTTTCCTTCCTTTCTGAAACCATGAGACCTTTGAACTTTCATTCACAGACCCAGGGTAGCAATGCCCATTGCCTCTCTGCACCAAGAGAAGTTCACAACACTCATAGGCTTGCTCAATGAGTATGATATGTTTTCCAATGTGTCCAATTTCTCCAACAACACCTTGTTTCTTTCCACCATGTCTATCATGAAATGTTATTGTACATCAAAGTCTTAGTCTTATGATTATAAGCAAAGTTATTTCCCAGAAATATTTCTCTTTAACTGTTGCAACTTATCTTCATAGCTCTCTACTCAAACCCAATTCCTGAACATAGTCTTTGCAACCATACTGCGTCTTTGCTTCCATGAGTGGCTGCCATGTATTCAACTTCTGTTGTTGACAAGGATACAACCGTCTATTTCTTACTCATCTAGTTGATTTCTCCACCGAACATCTTGAACACATATCCATTGGTCAACCTCCATCAATCCAAATCTCTAGCCCAGTTGGTGTCGACAAATCCATGTACATTTAATTATCTGTCACCTCCAAGTTTTCCTTGGTAGCATATATCATAATAGTTTATGCCACACAAATAGCTAAATACTCTCATGACAATTGTCTAGTGCTCCTTCCCAGGTGTTGACATTTCTCTACTCGACACTCCCACTACATGGGAAATATTTGGTTGAGTGCAGAGCATCACATACATTAAACTAACAACAACACTTGCATAGGAAAAATGTTCCATGTCCTCTATATATTCTTTTGTACTTGGAAATTGTTATGCATTTAGCCTTTCTCCCACAGGAATTGGCACATTCATTGTTTTGCAATCCTGGATGTTGAAACGTTTCAAAACTATTTCAATATACTTCATCTGGTTCAACTAGATATTTCTAGCTACTCGATCTCTCTTAATCTCCATTCCTAGAATGAATTTAGCTACCCCAAGATCCTTTATGTCAAACTTGGAGGAAAGTTTATTCTTCACCTTCTTTATTGCATCCATGTTGTTTCCAATCAACAACATGTCATTGAAATACAAATCTACGCATATGAAACACCCACCTTCTTATTTGGAATATATGCAGTGATCATATTTGATTATCACAAATCCTAAACTAAGGATGTATGTGTTGAAATTTTGGTACCACATCCTTGGTGATTTCTTTAGACCATAAAGGGATCTTTTCAGTTTGCACACCAAATCTTTCTTTCCCCTTACTACAAATCCTTCAGGATTTTTCATGTAGATTTTGTCTTCTAGGTCCCCATGTAGGAACGTTGTCTTCGCATCCATCTATTCTATTTCCAAATAAAATGTTGCAGCTAGAGACATTAGTACTCAAATGGAATTTAGTTTTACAATAGGGGAAAAAATCTCACCGAAGTTGAATCCTTCAACTTGGGAATATCCTTTCGCTACCAGTCGAGCTTTGAATTTATCGACTTGAACCACCGCATTCATCTTCTTCTTGAATATCCATTTTCTACCTACATACTTTCTTCCACTAGGAAACTTGACTAAGTCCCATGTCTCATTCTTGTGAAAGGATTCCATCTCTTCCACCATGGAATCCTTCCATAGTTTTCCCTCTACCGAGTCGACTACCTCACTGACCAACTTGGGCTCATCTTCAGTGGAAATTAACACAAATGCAGAATGGAAGTCCGGAGAACTATACCTTTCAACTGGTTTTCTTACTCTTGCTTACCTCCTTACAACCAAGGTTGGTTGTTCCACCTCTTCTTTTGATTCGATTGACTCATCTGAATCATCTTCTTCGTTCCTCAGTTCAAACCACACTATCTCAGGATTATTCTTGGTTTTAATACTTTCTTCAGGATCAAACTTACTTCTGACTTCTCTGAAGACCACATCTCGACTGTACACTAGTTTCTTTGATGCAAGATCCCGGATCTTATATCCTTTCATTCCTTCTTTGTATCCAATGAAATTACATTTGACTTCCTTCTTTTCTAGCTTTCTCCTCTTTTCCTTGGGAATATGCACAAATGCATCACAACCAAATACTTTGAGATGTGAAACTAAAGGTTTCTTACCTGACCATACCTCATGTGGATTCATACTGGCTAGTGCCAACAAAGGAGACATATTCAACATATTTTTTGCAGTGTCGACTGCCTCCACCTAGAATTCTTGTAAGATCCCAACACCACTAAGCATGCTCATTTCATTTTCCATCAACATTCTATCCATTCTCTCTGCAATTCCATTTTGTTGTGGGGTATATGGTGTCGTAGTTTGGCATGCTATGCCACACTGCTTGCAGAACTGATCAAATTCTTTTCCATAGAATTCACCACTGTTGTTAGTTCTCAACACCTTAATATTCTTATCTATTTAGTTTTCTACAAGAGATTTAAACCTTTTGAATTTCTTTAAAACCTATGATTTCTTCCTCACGAAATATATCCATGTATTCTTGGAAAATTCTCATATGAAGGAGACATAATACATGGATACACCAAGTGAAGGTACTATAATAGGGCCAAACACATCACTATGAACCATCTCTAGAATCCCATTTTCCCTTGTTGCACCAGATGGGAAACTGGTCCAACTTTGTTTTCCAGATATATAATGTTCACAAAAGTCAACTTTTAGATTACATTCAGGAAATTCTTCAACCATACCTTTGTTATGCATAGCCCAAAGTTCTTTTTCTCCAATGTGTCTCATCCTTTCGTGCCATAGCATGGTCGGGTCAACTTTATGCTGACTTGTCAAGTCGGTTTGCATCGACTCAATCGAAGTCAATTCGAGTCGAAATTGAGTCGACTTCAGAAACAACGATGTTGTTGCATCCATTCGAGCTGACACTCCCTATAAACTTGTATAAGGTTCCAATCTGAACTAATTTCATTAAGACCATTACACCTCTGACCATATTGCATGAATCCTTCTGAAATAGAGTGTGCACTCCAACATCACTCATCTTGCTAACATATATCAGGTTTCTTTCCAAACCTAGAATGTGTAGCACACCTATAAGGGTTATAATCCTCCCATCCTACTGTATCAGTCAAACTTTTCCCCATCCAACAATTTTGGTTGTCGATTCATCCCCCAAGAACACTTCTCCTCCTTCATATCATTAATATTTGTAGAACCATTCTCTATGTGGTGTCATATGATAGGATTCTCTTGAGTAGATCAACCAAACATATTGATCTGATTGTGTACTGGTCGATGCCATGTACACATCGCCTCCTTAACTTGAGGCATCTTTCTCTAAATTGACTACTTCTTGTCGGATACTATACTAAATTTCATCATCTTCGACTTGCAGTCCTTTTTGTAATGCCCAAATTTACTTCATTTCCAACATCTTATTTTCAACTGAACCATGGATTTAACTCTAGCCTTCAACTTAGACTTTCTACCAAAGAATTTTCCTTTATCTCTATCAACCGGTTGACCTCTCACCACTAAATCATCTTTGGTCAATCTTTCCATTTTCTTTCTTCTCAATTATTTTGATAGTACAGATGCAACCACATATTCTATCACTATTTTGGTTTTATTACTCCCTATATCCATGACTAAGCTATCCTAGGAGTCTGGAAAAGAACATAATAGGCTAATACATTTCTCCTCAGTGATTTTAATGTCCACATAAGACAAATGGATTATAATGGTATTAAATGCATTTAAATTCCCAGTCACTGAATTTCCATCAATCCTTCTCAGAAGATACAGTTTCTTTATGAGAAAAACCTTATTTACTAGGGATTTCAACTATTACAAGCTTCCCAACTTGTCCCACAATTTCTTGGTTGAATCTTCACTTAATACATTCAACAATACTAAATCTGCAAGACAAATTTGAATCATACTCCTTGCTTCTCTCTTGAGTTTCTCCCATTCTTTCATCGGCATACATATTGGCACAGTACCTAGACATAATACTATCCATTGTTCTCAATCTACAAGGATATATTTAATTTTAATCTCAAAATTCTAGCCATTGAATTTTTTGATCTCTATTCTTGAGCTACTCTCCATTCTTTAATGCAATCTTTAACACAATCTTTAAATATTTCTAACTTACAGATCTTACTGAACCTAGAGTTTATCTTAGATATAAGGTTGTTAAGACAATATTTGATACCACATGTTAGGAAATGAGACACACTTCCATGCTAAATCTATTAGAAGATAGGAGGAAATATTTAATCAAGAAAGTAAATGACACAACAAGTACACAATACACAAAGATTTTACCCTAGAAACCCAAACCAGGAAAACCAACATTCCTTGAGTGCTCTAATCTCTTCTTGTCTTAGTCATTCAAAATAAAAGGTTACATGTCTAACCTTGGTCCACACCTAAGACACAATCAACATCATACCCTCTTGCTTTCGCAAGAACAACCCTGTAGCCAACTTCACTTGCATATACATGACCAATAACTTCTAAATTTCAGACTCTTGGGGATTAGCCATTCATCATCTAAATATTCAAGATTCATTGATTAACATTTACAACCTTACAAAACACCTTCTTTATAGGATTTAAAGTAGGAAAAACCCTAAAGAAAAGGTGCCCAAAAATGGTTACATATCCTTGCATACCATTGGCTACAAATCCCGTGAATCCTGAGATTCTGTTACAGTCGACTACCAAGTCAGATTATTTGTTGATTATCAGTTGGCCTTCATTTGGTATTCAATTGGTCACCACAAGCCCACCTATATACCTCTTTTTGGTTGACCTATTCAACTCATTGTAGATGTCTTTACCATGTCGAACCACCTCGACCTTTGACTTCAAATTTACCTGGTCTACTAACCTAGACCTTTAGCTTGTTGTTGATCTACCTCGACTTTGTATTTACTTGGTCGAATTACCTCAACCTTTGAATTTGAAAATCAATTGATCCACCTTGATTTTCACTACAAAGAATATATCAACCCGACATGGAAGGTATTTTTGAACTCTGACATTGCTTGGCCCCTCTCCTAATCCAGCATGGTAATATTGCTTGGAACCTTGGTCATAATTTCCAACAGAGCAATATTACTCCTTGAACACATCCATAAAAATCCTAAGTGGGCTTGGCGCCAAATATTCTAGACTCCTCTGTGGAATTTTTCTCCCAGTTAGTTACCCACCAATGTTTGACTTGGGGAAGAGCCTTAAGGAGTGCATAGGTGATCTTTTCTCTGTTGGAAAAATTGTGAACAGAGAAATAACCTTCTATCAAATTTAACCACTTTTCTAAAGCATTTGCATCGATCTGGCCTTCAAATACGGTAATATAAAAATTAAATTGTACCTTGAATGGGGAAGCGTCTCCAAAGGGACTTCTTGATGAAGAAACACCTGCTATTGTTGGTAATCGTTGAAGGATTTGGGAAAAATTCTCCAACATCTTGTTCCTATTTTGCATGAGGGATTCCACGAGAAACAACTTGATAGGAACATTTTCCCCCTCATCCCTCTTTTCTTCAGCCATGGGAGGATTCTTGGGTTGGTGAGAGAGGTTGTCTTCAAGAGAAAATAGTTCGAGACCTAACTCTCTATACCCTGACCTCATTGGGGACATGCACTAAGAAACAAAAAGGAGTAGCTTGCTTTGATATCATTGATCCATATTATTTTGAGAAAGAAATGAAGGAGAAAATATAATAAGTAAATACATAGATATATTTCCAGAAACACAGAGATATAATAATGCACAAATTTTATTCATGACATAAATGTACAGAAATTGTAAAATACAGATTGAATGAACTCGCTAGAATGGTGGCAACTTATCTTTGAGAATAGATGTGATGGCTACGCTCATTTAAAAGAATATTATTTTTACAATGAGTATTGAAAGGCATTTTTAACATATATAAAATGAAAAACCCTAACCCCAGAAGATGAAACTCCAAAAGGTTTGCAGGGCCCGATGGGGGGTAGTTTGTACGTCAAATTCACAAGGGCATAAATTTTGCATGCAATATCTGTTTGGGGAGAAAAATAGCTCGTTAGAAAGGTCTACCCAAGGAAAAAATATTTCATTCGTCCTAACATATGTATCCTTTTGAATTCTAGGCACTTTTGAGCCCAAAAAACATCGTTTAAGGCCTCAAAACGACCCCAAAATTTAAGGACCTGAAACATCGTAGAAATAATGCCAAGGTGGAAACCCCTATTTTGAGGCAATGGAATAGGTGGGTGGCCACCGATTTCCTCCTAGATCATTTGTCCCACCTTAGGAAGCAATGGTTCCCATTATCTCAAGTTCCCATGGAATATGGGGAAGCTTTTGTTGAATCTTAACCTTGGTGAAGTTCTTTCCTTACTGAAGAAGTTGTCCTGCTTAGCTTGTTGAAGGTTGTTATGAACTTGGAGCTAGAGGGGTTGGATCCATTCAACCAATGTAGCCGCATGATATTCCTGAGTTTGGGAGGACTCTGTCGGTGAAGATTCAACATGAGGAGTATGATAGGCTCTGTTGTAACTTTATTGGATTGGGCAATGTGGAAGCACCCTCGTAGGTGACACAACAATATTTTTGTTCGTTTCTAAAATCTACTTCTACTAGATAGAAAGGTCTTGGGGTGAGGATGAATTGGTTGAAATTTTCTTTTGTTCACCTTATGACCATATCATGAAAAGGATAAATTTTGTGGTATGAGAGATTACTTTGCGACACTATTTTGTCACGACAATAATCGAGACTACCTCTGACATCCTTTAGAGATAACCCCCCATAATAATAGTGATGCTACGGGGTCAAGACTCATAAATAGCATTATTCTTCCACATATATGGTTTGTGTAAAATAACATTGCATACTTCCAATGGGGAAACATCACACAGTACCTCATTCTTAAAGGGATTGATGTCGTAGGACCTATGACATTGTTGGCTGACATGAAGATCTCAACCCCGACGAAGCCAACCGATGTTGTATGGATGCAGGTGTGGTTTTGTTGGAAAATCCAATATCTTGATGACCTATGTTGATATTAGGTTCTTTTGGATTCTTCTATCAACAATAAACTGCAACGGGGTCCCCTTCACCCACATTTGTGATTAGAAGAGGCACTCCCCCTCCTTATGATCCACTAGATCTTTTGGTTGGATTGTTGCGGTCATGACAATAGCAATGGGTTATGCATCCATGATCTATATCCTTTTATTATTTTTTGAATCATATTCCAAGTCAAGGCTCGACTATGTTTCTTTGATCTCGACCACCAATGACCCGTTTGAGTGACATTCATTGGTGTTGTGCCAATGGATTTTGTGGAAGTCACACCACTTCCCAGTGTCCTTTTTCATCTTCATGTTACCCTTATTTTCATATATCTTGGAGTAGTGGTCTTGAGTTTGGTTGTTCTGTGATTTAGGGATTCCTTTGACTGCTTATTCTTCTACTTAAATATCTGCTCAATTTTGATAGCATATTGATAAGCATCTCTCAGTGATGAAATGTACAAAAACTCCATTTTAGTTTGGATGAACCTGTGTAGAGCCTTGTGGTATTTTAGAACCATATGTCACTTAGAGTCTTTGATACCCATATTGGTTTACAAGGTATGGAAGGTATTTGTGAAATCCGACATTGTTTGACCCCTCTCTTGATGCAACATGGTCCATATCATGTATTGGTCATAATAATTTCCAATAGATTAATATTTCTTCTTAACCACATCCATAAAAAATCTCAAGTGGGATTGGCCCAAATATTCGAGACTCCTCTGTGGAATTTTTCTCCTAGTAAGTTTCCCAAAATTGTTTGACATGAGGGAGAGACTTAAGGAGCAAAAAGGTGATGTTTTCTTTGTCAGAAAAAATGCGAAAAAAGAAATAACCTTCTAGCAAATTTAACCACTTTTCCAAAGCATCTGCATCGATATGACCTTCAAATACAGGAATATCAAAATTAACTTGTACCTTGAATGGGGCAGTGTCTCCAAATTCACTGCTTGATGAAGACGTGCTTGTTATTGTTGGTAATCATTGAAGGATTTGATCAAAATTATCCAACATCTCGGTTGTTTGTTACGCGAGGGATTCCACAAGAAAAACCTTGATAGGGTATTCTACTCCTTCATATCTCTTTTCTTCCTCCATGGGAGGCCACTTGAGCTGGTGAGAGAGGTTTTCCTCAAGAGAAACTAGCTCAAGACCCCACTCTTTATTCCCTGACCTCGTCAAAGAAATGCACTAAGAAATGAAAAGGAGTAGCCTGCTCTAATACAAGTAATCTAGATTATTTTGAGAATCAAATGAAGGAGAAAATATTATAATAAAATACAAAGATATATTTCCAGAAACACATAGATATAGTAATGCACAATTTTTATTAATGACATAAATGTACAGAAACTGTAAAAATACATGGTGAATGAACTTGCTATAATGGTGGTAGCTTATCTCTGAGAAGAGATGTGATGGATATGGTCATTTGAAGGAAGATGATGTTTACAATGAGGCTCCAAAGGAATTTTTAATACAAATAAAATCCAAAACCCTAACCTCGGAAGATGAAACACCAAAATTTGTGTGGGCCCCGATGGGGGTAGTTAATATGTCAACTTCCATAGGGCATAACTTTTGCATACAATCTTCATTTTGGGTGCACGATAGCTCGTTGGAAAGGTCCAACCGAGGAAAACACATTTTGTTTTTCCTATAGTTTTCCTTTCATTACCTTAGGTTTTTTTTATCCCAAAATATGTCATTTAGGGCCTAAAAACGACCCCAGAAGTTTAGGACCCGAAAAACCATAGAAAAACTGCTAAGGTGGACACCCTTGTTTTGAGCCAGTGGAATAGGTGGGTGTCCACTGATTTCCTCTTAGATAATTCTTCCCCTCTTAGGAAGCAATGGTCACCATTGCATCAATTTCCTGTGGAATATGGGGAAGCTTTAGTTGAATCTAACCTTGTTGAATTGCTTTCCTTACTGAAGAAGTTGTCATGCATAGCTTGTTGAAGGATGTTATGAACCTGGTGCTAGAGGGGTTGGATTCGTTCGACTAATATAGCTACATGATTTTATTGAGTGTGGGAGGACTTTTTTGGTGAAGACAAAACATGAGGTGTATGAAAGGCTCTGTTGTAAATTTATTGGATTGAGCAGTGTGGAGGCACCCCCAAACAAAACAATGTTTTTGTGCTCTTTTACAATCTGCTTCAGCTGGATAGAAAAGTATTGGGTTGAGGATGTAGTGGTTGTAGTTTCCTTATTTTCACCTTATAACCAGATCATGAAGAGGCTAAACTTTGTGGTATGAGAGATTACTTTGTGGCACTATTTTGTCGGGACTATAGTCGAGACTACCTCTAGTATCCCCCTAGAGTAACAATGACGCTACGAGGTCGAGACTCATAAAAAAAATGATGCTTCCACATATATGGTTGGCCTAACAGAACATCATAGACTTCCATTGGGGAAACATCACACAGTAACTCATCCTTGAAGGGTTTTATGTCATAGGAAAAGCAACATTGTTGGATGACATGAAGATCTCGACCCTGGCGAAGCCACCCAATGTTGTATGGATGCAGTTTTGGTGTTGTTGGAAAATCCAACTTCTTGATGACCTATGTTGGATTTTGATATCAAAATTAAAATGAAACGAGATCCCCTTCACCCACATCTATCAATGGAATATGCACTCCCCCTCCTCATGATCCTCTAGTTATTTTGGTTGGATTTTTGCGGTCGAGACAATAGTAGTGGGTTTTGCATCAATGATACATATTATTTTATTATTTTCTGAATCAGAGTCCAAGTTAGGTATCCAATCAACTCTATTTCTTTGAGCTCGGTCACCAATGACTGTTTTTAGTGACATTCATCGATGTTGTGCCAAGGGATTTTGTGGAAGTCCCACCACTTCCAAGTGTCCTTTTTCATATTCCCATTACTCTTATTTTCTTGTGGCTTGGACTGGTGGTCTTGAGGTTGGTTATTTTGTGAGTTAGGGTTACCTTTACCATACTTTGGTTTTTACATATTTGTACACCTGAACTCCCTCTTTTTCAGCTGCTTAAATTTCTGCTCAATTTTGAAAGCATATCGATAAGCAACTCCCAGTGATGAAATGTACAAAAAATCAATTTCAGTTTGGATGCACCTGTGTAGAGCCCTACAATATTTTAGAACCATATGTCACTCAGAGTCTTTGATATCCATCTTGGTTCACAAGGTATGGAAGGTATTTGTGAACTTGGACATTGTTTGGCCCCTCTCTTGATGTAATTTTTTCCATCCCATGTAGTGGTCATCATAGTTTTCAACAGGGTAATATTTCTCCTTGACCACATCTATAAAAAAATACCAAGTGGGCTCGACCCCAAATATTCCAGACTCATCTCTGGAATTTTTCTCCCAGTAAGTTTCCCTCCTATTTTTGACATGGGGGAGATCCTTAAGGAGCACAAAGGTGATCTTTTCTTTGTTGGAAAATTTGTGAACAGAGAAATAACCTTCTAGCAAATTTAACCACTTTTCCAAAGAATTTGCATCAATGTGACCTTCGAATACGAGATTACCAAAATTAACTTGTACTTTGAATGGGGCAGTGTCTCCAAAGAGACTGCTTGATGAAGACACGTCTGCTATTGATGGTAATCATTGAAGTATTTGGGAAAAATTCTCCAACATATAGTTCCTCTGTTGTGCGAGGGATTCCACGAGAAACAAATTGATAGGATATTATGTTCCTTTATCTCTCATTTCTTCCACAATGGGAGGCCGCTTGGGCTGGAGAGAGTGGTTTTCCTTAATAGAAACTAGATCGAGACCCAACTATCTATACCCTGACCTCATAGGGGACATGCACTAAGAAATGAAAAGGAGTAAACTACTATAATACCACTGATCCATATTATTTTGAGAAAAAATAATAAGTAAATACATAGATATATTTCCAAAAACACAGAGATATAATAATGCACAATTTTTATTAATGACATACATGTACAAAAACTATAAAAATATGGAGTGAATGAACTCGCTAGAATCGTTGTATCTTATCTCTTAGAAGAGATGTGATGTCTACGCTCATTTGCAAGAAGATGTTGTTTACAATGAGGATTCAAAGGAATTTTTAACATAAATAAAATCCAAAACCCTAACCCCGGAAGACGAAATGCTAAAAGGTTTGCGGGCCCTGATGGGGGTAGTTAATACATCAAATTCCCAAGTGTTATTAGACTAATAGGTAAGTTTGGACACAAACAGATCTCCCTAACTTCCACAGGAAACTAGAACAAAATACACACTTCACCTTAAACTTCATTGTCATATAGACTAGTTTAATGTGGTACAAGTGACATACCTTTTAAACGACGTTTGATCCTCACTAGTGTCGTCCTTGTAGCTCCTTCCTTGTGTTTGCAGAATGGAAATCCTATATAAGAATAACAAACCAACAAACAGGGAAACCAAATATATATATATTCTAATAAAGTCTATGCATAAGATCAAGGAATTATATAGTAGAAGATGAGATGGTTTTATAGGGAAGAAATGTATTGTTGTATTAAATTAAATAGAAAGTGGAGAATACAACCCATGCCTTGATGTTTCAAGGTCCCCTTTCAATGGCTCTTTTCTTCTACACAGACACCTTTTCTCCAATGCCTTGAATGAAGAAGATCCACAATATGACTTGAAGAACTAAAGAAAAGCTCTCAAGCATAATCTGAAGTAGAACTCTCCATTCAAATCTTAGCTTATTCAAACTTAGCCTTTTCCATGAGAGATAACACTTTATATAGTGTGAAAGAGATATGTATGAGGATATTAGGATGATCCCACTAAATAAGAGAAGTGAGCAAGATCCAAACCGATCGGAGGGCACCTCATCTTCTAGAAGATTCCCTTCAAGAACATTCGTGAAATTTGACTTTTCCTATGCTTTAAGCATCGTTGCACCCTATGCACAAGTAACATGCAATGACGTCACAATCCATTTTTAGGGAAGAGTGTGATGATTAGGCATCATTGCATCCCATGCATATCACAGAGTGCAACGACCTTTCTTGTTACGCCTTTTGAAAAAGAAAAGAAAACCAATTTTCTCATGGATAAAGCCTCTTTTAATATTTTCAGGGAACATGAACACATGTTTTCAGTTGATCACTGAGGTGACCAAAATAATGTGTAACAAAATTCCCCACAAAGTATGAAGCTAGAATTCATGATAGCTGAAATACTTTGTAGAATGTGTGTGTCGAAAACAAGGAGCGCATCGATCGAGAACCTGCAAACAATCAAGCATCTGCATAATAACATACCATTTTCTGAGGTAGGAATTTTCATGATCATACTACAAGTGACTCTAATCATAAGTGTCAAGTGAGTCATGGCCACTAAACATACATTGTGGATCCATGTCATCATGATTCAACATAGCTACCAGGAATACACTATGGATCTATGATCTAAAAGAATTCAAATTCAGACATAACCATGAGACATAGATAGTGGATCTATGTGTCAGTACAAACTTATGAATACTCCGTCACAATCTGGACCAAAATGATAAGATCCAGGGTCTTCATTTCCATCGTCTCTAAGTACGAATCTATCCATGTGATTACAGGTGTCGAAGTCGAACATGGTAGAAACCACTTGATTACCGGTCATTAATGAAAACCATTAACAAGTGCAAGGGAAATCACCATTGATGTAAATGACTCCCAAGGTACCCTAGTAAAATCCAACAAATGTGAATAAATGAGTTGAAGTCAAACACTTGATGGAATCTTCCAATTAGGGGTCAATGATGTGAACCCACCATTAAAAGAAAAGAAACCTACCATTGAGGCATGCATGCTTTAAGGTATGAAATGATTTCTAGGTCTTATTCTCGGATAATGAGTTGAAGTCAACAAGAAAAGACTCGTCATAGGAGGGACTTGATGTATCCCCCATCAATGACACGAAATATGTAACAGATTTGAATTAGATCATAATATGAATTGATTCAGAACTGAAACATGGAAGGTCGACATGGTAGAAAATTTATAGTTGCAGATGGCCGAATCGATAGAAGGGTTGTTTAGGTTGGAGTTCTCTTGAACATATGAATGACACGACAGTTATCTTGGAAGCATTGACTCAAGGAGGACCCAACATATGAACTTATGGACAGTCAAACGAGAGACAAATAGATTTCCCAACATGGATACAATGATCAAGGGGGGTGCCATGTTAAAGAGTGACTATTACTTACACTAACAAAAATACAGAGATACATTTCTTTCCCAATTTCCCCCCACCATTTATGGCGAGTACCTCTTTATTTTTATGAAATATTGAGGAGGATAACATATGCTTGTAGATGTAATCTCATACTTTAGACAAGTCCCTGAGAATGTGTTTAACAAACCCTAAGAAGGAGTGGTTCAACCCCATATGGGTCTTTCAATGTTTTTTTCATAAGTCCAAAGAAAGAAAAATCAGGGTTTTTCAATTTTAGAGAGTCTAAGAAACAGTTAAAGGGAACTCCATTAGGTCCCTTTTCATAAATTAGTCTGATGAGACCGAAAAAGAGATAACCTACTAATCATTAGACATTTTATTCAAATATGTTTATGAGCGTAAAAAGAACAAGCTCATTCGACCATATTTTCATGTTTAAGGATCTTGAAAAGATCTTAAAGGATACTCCATAGGTTTCGTTTTTCATATGGCCAATACGAGTTTGAAAAAAATGACAAAAGACTACTCGATTACATTCCCATGGTTTCATGAGCATGAGAAAGAATTAATACCATGCTTAGATTTTTTCCTGAAAAACCCTAAAAGGATTTGTACATAAGAAAAATATGCAAAAACAAATAAAAAAGGGGTGGACCCTTGTTCCAATGTCTCATCTCTAGACCTTTTAGTCTGCAAAAGTCAACACTTTGCCAAGTTGTTAAGACTTTAGGGCATGGACAAAATATAAAAATAATATAATTTTTGCAAATAAAAAGTGGTAAAAAACAATAAAATAGGTCCAAAATGCCATTTTACCATTTCATTTGCAAATTTTCCCAAATAGTGCTTCAAAGCCCTTTTTCTCCCTAAATTTCAACTGTCGATTGTGGAATGTGTGGTGGATCTTCTTCTCCTTACTAATAAAATATAGAAATCAAACACACAAACAAAAAACACTTACTAATAAAATCTAGAAATCAAACACGCAAACAAACCTTCTTATTCCAAATTCACTAGTTGGTGATGAAATCCAACGTCGCAAAATCAAGACAAGAAGGGTCTGGGATAAAGTGGGTGGAAAAGTTGTTTTTATCACTAAAATTCCGTCCACACAGGGCGACAAGAACTCCGCATCGTCAACACAGAAAAACAGTCATTCATGGCACAAGGTTAATTCCACAGCATAGCAAAAGGGGTCAAAACTATACAAAATGGCCAAAAAATTACAAGGCGCTCTGCACCCACTGGGCGCGCGCGCGTAACATTTTCGTACCGAGAGCGCATATGCGCGGCTGTGGGGTGAAAAACCCGCGTGCCTGCCAAACGACGCATTTATGAAACTGGTCAGCCTCCCAACCACTAATGGATCGGCTCCCAAGTTGATTTGACACCAAATCCGAGCTCAATCTGCATGGGGAGGCTGGTCAAAGACCTAATTGTGCCCTAAAGAGCCCCTTTTCACATTCAAAAGAGGTTGCATAATAACCCAA
>ML834002.1:0-41585 GCA_009831015.1 Picea engelmannii | reverse complement strand
ACAACATCCCCCACCCCAAATGGGACAATATCACAATCCCAACAATCCAGCAGAAAGAACAATTCTCCTCACCAGTGAGGAAGAAATTCTTTTGCAAACACGGAATCGTCAGTATCCCCCAACAGCTGAGTCTACTCCCACATATCCAGAAACAAACCCTACACCGATAGGACCCCCGTTGGCGATCCCTCTCCCTTCCGCCGAACCACCATTACGCATCCCTCGCATCCCCTTGCGAAGGAATGTTCATAATCCTCAGGCTCGGGCAGCTCATAACTACAGCTTGGTAGATGACTTAGCACAATCCCCGGCTGCCATGTCAGTTTTGGAAGTCCTCCAAACTTGCCCAACACAACGGAAATCACTACTTTCCGCAATGGGGGCAATCGACCCTGCAGATACTCGACTTATCACTTTCGACCTTGATAACTGCGAACCGCGTCTTCCCGCCACAGTCGCTATTCAAATCCCCGTCAAAATACGGAACATCACTGTCCATCGGTGTATCATCAATGAAGGGGCATCCACATGCATCATGTCCAAAACCGTATGGAAAAAACTTGGTTCCCCGGACCTCTTACCTACGGCTATCACATTACGAGCCTATGATGGAAAACCATCATCCCCTGAAGGGCTCTTCCAAAATGTCCTCGTTGAGCTCGGGGGCAAAACCATTCTCATTGACATTGAAGTTATGGACGCTCAACTCGATTACAATATCTTGTTGGGCCGTACCTACATGTATGCTATGAAGGCATTGGCATCCTCAATCTTTAGAACAATCATGTTCCCTCACAATGGAAAGATTGTAGACAAAAATGAAATGATAAGAAAACCTTTTGTCAAATGCAAAAAAAAATTGTCTCTCAATCAATTAACAATCTAGAAAGCAAAAACAATCCAAAACTTCAAATAAATCAAGTATTCTTTGTTGAACAAGCACTCAGGACCAAGATCTAGAGATTATACCCTTGTGACAAAAACCAAAAGAAAAACTTGCAAAATTTACAAAGAAAACTTTCAATTTCCGAAAATCAACAAAATGAAAGCTTCAAACTTATAAATCAATTATTCACTAGTGTTAGAAGTTCATCCAAGGAAATAGAGGAAAAAATAGGTAGAGAAAATAAAAATGGATATCTCCAACAATTCCTACAGGAATCGTCGCAGGTTGCAATGGAGAACAATGCGACGATATAGGGTCATCGCATGCTGCCAATAAGGTACAGTGAGACGTCGTCACACTAGTGTGCAATAGTAAAGTGTGACGTCAAAGGATCGTCGTGGCATATCTTTAGATTACAATGCGATGATCTCTGAAAATAAAGGAAAATGGGAAGAAAGACAAAATTTCTCACTGAACCTTTAGACCCAGGGAGTCAAGATCGATCACCCATAGACTCAGAGAATGAAATTAACCAAAACAAGGTAGGCTAAAAGAAAATAAGAGGCAAAAAATGAAAATAAATTCATTTCCCCAGTATGGTCACCAATTTTTTTATCGGACTAATAGGTAAGTGCAGACACAAACATATCTCCCTAAATTCCACAGGAAACTAGAACAAAATAGAAAAAAATACACAATTCGCCATAAACTTCATTGTCATATAGACTAGTTTAATGGGGTAGAAGTGACATACCTTTTAAACGACGTTTGATCCTCTCTAGTGTCATCCTTGTAGTTCCTTCCTTGGGTTTGCAGAATGGTAATCCTATCTAAGAATCACAAACCAAAAAAGAGGGAAAACAAAGATATATATATTCTAATGAAGTCTATGCATAAGATCAAGGACTTATACAATAGAAGATGAGATGCTTTTATAGGGAAGAAATGTATTGTTGTATTAAATTAAATAGAAATTGGATAATACAACCCATTCCTTGATGTTGCAAGGTCCCCTTTCAATGGATCTTTGCTTCAACACACACACCTTTTCTCCAATGCCTTGAATGAAGAAGATCCACAATCTAACTTGAAGAACTAAAGCAAATATCTCAAGCATAATCTGAAGTAGAACTCTCCATGCAAATCTTATCCTATTCAACCTTAGCATTTTCCATGAGATATCCCTCTTTATATAGTGTGAAAGAGATATGGATGAGGAGATTAGGATGATCCCACTAAATCAGAGAAGCGAGTAAGATCCAAACCGATCGGAGGCCACCTCATCTTTTAGAAGATTCCCTTCTATAACATTCATGAATTTTGACTTTTCTTATTCTTTAAGCATCGTCGCACCCTTTACACAAGAAACATGCATATAGAAGGGTGCGATGACCTTCCTTATTATGGTTTTTGAAAAAGGAAAGAAACCACTTTTATCATGGTGAAAGCCTCTATTAATATTTTCAGGGAACATGAACACATGTTGTTAGTTGATCACTAAGGTGACCAAAATAATGTGTAACACCAAGGGTGTAATTTTTTCATACGATATATGTTTGGGGTGAATGATAGCTCATTGGAAATGTCTAGCCAAAGATAACGCATTATGTTCAGCCTAACATCTTCCTTCATTTAAATGCTAGGTATTGTCGAGCCAAAAAAAACGTCATTTAGGGCCTCAAAATAGCCCCAAAAGTTTAGGACCCGAAAACCATAGAAAACTTGCTAAGGTGGAAACCCCTATTTTGAGTGAGTGGAATAGGTGGATGGCCACCAATTTCTTCCTAGATCATAAGGGGTGTGTCATTACACTTATTATGTATGCTTCACTTAGTTGTTATTAATATACCATATATATTATTACTAATAATATTTTTTGTTAGGGGGTTTATCACATCCTTCTTGTAACATACCCGACCACCCAGAGGTCAGGCTATGCCACTTAAACAGGTTGCAACATACCCAACCACCCATAGGCTAGGCATGTTGCAGTCCCAAGAATCAGTTCTCTGATCTCTAATTTGAAGACAAAGGTTTTCTCAACAATGTTAGGAGCATGCACACCACATGCATAAGACAAGATCCATGCCACATCATAAAAGAGATAAACATTGTTCCATGAACAACAAATAACCAACAGATAGGCACATTAGAATACATATCTCAGAGGTAATTAAATACATGGTGGAATACATTAAACAGAAAACACAGAGAGCGCTTATCTTTGCAAGTAAATGTTCACCAACTGGATGCAGACCAAGGACATTCCTCCCAACCATAGACGTTGATGTTCATTTACTCTCAACAACAGGTCAGCCCCGAGCTAGAGCTATGAATACACAAGGACGAGTCCTAGGCCAAGTCTAAATACATAGTAGTTGGCTAAGTATCTCTCATGTTTTCCAACCTCACAACAATCCTAATTTTCATCTCTCTTTCCCCCTCAGCCTGCACAACCCCGAGAAATGAACACCTTTCTCTTCCATGCAGTCCTTGAGGTTGTTCCATTTCTCTCCAGGGCTCTAGTGCTAATGGTCAGGAAATTTCCCTACTGGAAATTCCAAGGACTCTCATATGTGGACAGTTCCATCCAAACTACCATCAAGTTCATGCACACAGGCATCCATTCCCTCTGGGAATGATGAATAAATCATTACAACCATTCAACAATGGCTCTTCTCTTCCTTCCATTCATTTCCATGCTCAGTCCATAAGCACACAAACTAGCAATAGTGAGTGAAGAGGAAGAAGAGTGAGTGAACCAGTGAGAAGAGGACGAACCAAGGGAATAATGACCCCAAAACAATCCCCAAGGGATGTTTAAATAATTACATGAAGACAAGAGCCACATGGCCTCCCTCCCAAGAAGCTCATGTAACCCCATCTTCTCCATAAAATCAATTATGGGTAAATAAAATAATAATAACAAGATTTATCCCCTCAAGCCCCCTCTCTCATGGAATCATATCCCACTATCTCTTTTTTCCTTGTCGGTCTTGCAACCAACAATGTATTTTATTAATGTATAGGAAGTGTTACATTTCCTAGGCACTCTGGCCCCTTTTCAACTTTACCGGCTCACCAGCCTAAGTCATATTTACATAATACATTATAGTTTACAAGGGTTAGAAACAAGATGTTACATCCCCCTCCCCTTATTTTGGCATTGTCCTCAGTGCACAACACCATTCCAATGTTATTAACATTACAATTCCAGGTCCTCTAGCCTTAATTAACATAGGAAATCTAGCCCAATCTTATATACATAGGCACTCTTGCCTAAAACATGTATGCATAGGCATTCCGACCCAAAACATGTATGATGATATTTAGAATTTATATTTCTAGCAATGGTTCCAACCAACAAGCTCTCCTTCCCTCTCATCCCTACACAATTCAAAAAAATGAACCCCTTTCTCTTCCATGCAGTCCCTCATGCTATTCCACTTCTCCTCGGCTTCAGTGCACTCGACCAAGAAGTTTCATAGTTGTGGGTTCCAGAACTCCAGTTGTAGCAAGTACATTGGACCTTCTTCCATCCATGCCTTTGTCATGTAGTTGCTCCAACATCACCTTCTTTTCTCTCATAGTCTGGTACTTTTCTAGATCTTAAAAATTCATTGTTTTCCTACAATATTTTAAATTAGCGAGCATGTCAATTCAAAATTTGTGTATAAAATTATCATTCTTTCTCATATTGTAAGAGTAAATTTTTATAATCCAATACAATACTTATTTGTGTGGTTCATGGATATGCATCCATATAGTTGTGTCGTTAACTTGGCTCATTGTTTTCCTTGATGTACCAATTGTGTGAATGTCCCCAATCAAGAGCTATCAAATTCTCATCTTCCTTTTGGTCACTCACTTTCCAGGCCTAGGCTCAGGCATCCCCTTTTCTGCTATGTAGTCGCTCAGGTGATCCATCTTGACTGACCAAGGTTCTCTTGCAAAAGAACTTTTCTAGGGACACAGGGTTCTAATTTCACAACAATAACCTTTTCCATTATTTCCATCTTGCATATCCAACATCTCATATGTATTATACACATACAGTCATCATGAGATATCATTATAACCATTTCAAACATAAATGTCAAATCTATTTTATATAGGAAAATAAATTTTTCCAAGCATGATCTTTCTGCTCATAATGGTTGTCTCTGCAGATTTAGATATGAGTATACCTTATGGGCTTACATCCCTGCCATATCCAAGACCATTCTACCTGCAATTTCTTCAATTTACATTCGGCCAAAAAAAATTGTCAGTAATTATCAAATCATAATTCCCAAAACTGTTTTATATAGGAAAAATAAAACTTCTAGACATGAGCTTTTGCTCATAAAAATTTGACTCTTGTAGCAATAGGCATTGGTCTTATTTATGGGCTTACAACACTGCCATATCCCAAACCCCTTTCCTCCTGCAATTTCAACATTCCTCAACCAAACAAATTGTCAATATCTCATGTACAAGATATATATTTTCATGGCAATGATTCAAAATAAAATCACAAAGTGATCTCAAAATTGTTTACAACTATAATTCAATTACTTCTATTAATCCAACTATCAATTGGAATGAATTCATCATTACATACACATGTATTATCAGCCACACAGACTTTTCATAATGCAATAGTTAATAAGATAACAATCAATGTGCCAATACCCATGGTCACATCTACACAATACATCCATGCATTGACTACATAATACCACATAAATATGTCATGTATTCCACCATGATGAGTTGGAAGGTCTAGCCAATGATTCAACACATCATCCACACACTTCCTATTGCTTGCCTAACTATTTGGTTACCTTCCTTTTCCACCCAAACACAACACCAAGAATATAATCCTTAAGTGCTCTTCAGTTTTGGAAAATAGGTTGAAATACAAACATCATATATACAGTAGATACTATCGAGTACTCACATAGCGCTATATCCCTTCCATATCCAACCATATTATGGTATCACACATGACTATCTCTATGGATATTCATTTTTATATAAGGAGTGTGTCTCCTAAATTACCTGGTTATGATCCCATAACCAATCATAACATAATATGCAATTGACATTTTATCTAATTGCACTCTAGCATCAACAACACTTACACACTCTGGGCCTTCGACCATTACATATCAATTTAAATACTGAAAATTAACTGGGGGAATCCTTACCTTGATCCCCTTCAACATGTATGCATCAACAAAAACTAAATGCATACCTATCTGGTTGTTACCAGCTTACTTTTTGTTGTCTGACCAACTGATATTTGTATAAGATCACAGACTTCCCCCTTCAACATTTTGATCACCATTCCTGCCATCCTCATGGGTCTTCACCTCGATGGAAATTATAAGCAACAACAACATCCACATATTTAACCCTGCTGTATCCTTTTTCCTTAATACATAATCCATCCTTAGTCATACTCAAACATTATTTCATAATAACATACTATTCTAAGTTCACCATCATGTTATATGCATATCCAAGCATGTACATATGAAAAATTACACATCTATATGCAACAAGCATTTACTATCAGCATGCCTACTAATGCATATGCAATTTAACTTCATTGTATGCTTCATGCACTCTAGTGCATTTCTGTTTCAATTCACTTATTTATTTATTTCTATTGTAGTTGGTTGTCCTTGAATTCCTTTAGATCCTTGATGCCTTGTGTTCTCCTATTCTTCTCATATGCACTATGGTTCCCTGGGTCTGAACAATTTTCTAGCCACGTTCCACCTAGCCATTATTTCCCACTTAGTACCATTCCCCAATGGAAATCCATTTTCATTCAGTGCCACTTTTGAAGTGAGAGAGCATTCCAATTCCTCTACATTGGCACCTTTCTTCCACTGTGAACTCTGATTTAAGATTTTAGACAGTAGATAAGTCATATCTAACAAATCCTTCCCTGGAACTCCTATGCTTGACACATAGAGATTATTCACACACCACCTTCCCTGGAACTCCTATGCTTGACACATAGAGATTATTCACACACCACCTCTTAAGCTCTTTGTTTCCTTCCACATCAATCTTGCAACTGTCTACAGATCTCTACCTTCAAGGCTATGGCACCTCAATTTTCCTTTATATTCCCATTAATGACATTATTCACCTGCTAGCTTCATGTCCCATGTGAGGATTCTTTCTTTTGTAGTACCTCATCCAATGTTTGTATGCAAAGTCATGCCTCCATGACCCTAACATCTGATCCTATTCTTGAATTGATCTGGTCATACCTCTAATCCTGATAAAACTGCAAGAAGACATCTTGTTAGAGCTATACATATCATACAAAAATTGTCAATTAAATTTACAGGTACCTTTTCATTTAAGTGATAATATTATTCTTTAATTAATATCATTTTTCCTTCTGATATGAATTAACTCTTTTTTAATCATGACTGTGTGTCAGTTCTTTTGTCTTCATGAGTTGATCACAGACATGAATCGACTCATTATATAGTACTCATGCTTCTGTTGTGTTCTCAGTTCACAAACATATCATATTTTGACCGTTTATCAATTCCTTGTATTATTCTAGTGTTAACTCTCTATCGAATTAAATCCTTATGAGGCACTTCCTTCAAACCATTTACATATGACCAGATGAGAAAAACCATGGGCTTATTGATTTGAGCATTGCCTCTTCTTTTCCCTTTGTTTCTTAATGAAGACCCCCTTCTCCTAAGGTTGTACGACCTCTTGGTCAAGGGTCTTCAATCCTGAGCTGAATTGGCTCTCTCAAACCTTGATGGTTTCATTCTGTATCTAATCACAGGCCCTTATGGCTTTCTGGTGCAGGTCTGATGGTCCCCGCGACCTTCTCCTTTTCCCTTGTGAAAAATATCAGAGTTGGCGTTAGCTCCTTTTTCTCTTGGCCCCTCCTGAGATGTGACCTTATGCGGTGACCTCACATAGACGTGTGATTTTGACCAGGCTCAAAGGTGGTTTGGAAATAAACTAATTTTTGCCCCACAATTCACCTCAAGCCACCACGTGTCCTTTTTCCAAAACCTTCATCTCGATTGCGACCTGCCCTTGACTTTGTAAATCCCAAGCACCTCCCGTCCCTACAATGCAAGGTGATCGTTGAACTCATGATCTTGGCGGTGCTTCTAAAAAGATGACCAAGATCTACCTCTTGGGAAACAACAATTCATATTTACCTCTCCCAGATCGATGGTTATAGTCGTTTCAGAATTCCAAACTTCGGAATTCTCAAATCTCAAACTTTACTTCCCTCGAGATACATGGGATTCTTCCACACTTCCTTTTGAATCAGATAGTGGGGAATTACTTTGAGTGATTCAATGATCGACATTTACTTCGGGTCCTTACCCAGAATCCATAGCTTCATGCCACCTGTTCTCCTAATCTGACGGTTCAGGTATACTTCAGATGATTTGATAGTCAATGTTTACTTTGGGTCCTTACCCGGAATCCACAGCTTCATGCCACCTGTTCTCCAGGTCTGATGGTTTAGGTCTACTTCAAACGATCCGACAATTGATGTTTACTTCAGGTCTTCGGCTCTCCAAGCTTCAAGATTTTCAACTCTCAACTGAAAAATCTTGGAGTAATCTCTCAAGAGTCCATGATTTGTTTCCACGCAACGAAATACTGTAAGCGGACACGTGGTCCAATCAGGCGAGTGACACATGTCACATCCTATCTGACATTTCAATCATCTGCATGTTCAATACTTACTGACACATGGTGAACATCCCATGTGTTCATGTCATCCCTGGTGACGTCTGCAAGCCATGTCACTTTGGAAATTTTGGGGTCCACATCACCTCTTTGTGACATCATCGTGCCCCACCACTTTGTCTCTTCAGGCTTCAGGACTTCAAGAGTTTCCACACTAGCACACTTCCAATTCTCCCGAAATCTGATTTCCTGAATTGACCAAACTGCTGCCATGTGTCTCCCTTATCAGACGAACCATATTAACCCCTGACTTCGGGACTTCAAAATTTACCACTACAAGGATCAACACCTGCAATTCCTTTGAGCCTTCGGACTTCGAAAAACTCAAACTTCAACTTTTTTCTGAAATGTTTTTATCCGAAGCTTGCGATCTACTAGTGTGTGTTTCCCATGGATCGACAACTATGATTTTTTCAGGTCTTCGTACTTCAGAGAACTCAATTCTTAACCTTCACTTTTCCCCGAAGTGCACGGATTTCTACCGCATGTCCTCCTGGATCGGATGACTGCAATTCACTTCGCATCTCTAGGGTTCAAAAATCTTAATTCTCAACTACTCCTTGCTCTCCTTTTCCTGGAGTGCCACCCAGAGAACACGATCAGTTGACGCATGTCCTCCTATAGGTCGACGGTCCCTGCCTACTTCTTCTCTTCAAAGTTTCGTCGCTCAAGTACTAACATGTCACATCACTGCATGCCTTTCAATTTGTGGGGGCACACATCGACGGTTTGGAGTAACCAGCTTTTCACCCCATAATTCTCCTGATGTTGACACGTAACCCCTTGGTGAAATCGTGGTTTGTATTGTGAGACCTCTTGGAGAAATTATCTCCCATGCAACTTGGTTCCCCACAATGCCTCATATTCATTGATCTCTCTCTCCCATGGGATCCAATGGTTGTGACCTTAACCCTTGCTTCCTTTACATTGGACAACCCCTGTTCACTTGTCCTCTGATCCAACAATCCTAGATCTCTCATGATCCTACAGTGGCGATCGCTCTCGAATTCAAAGGGGGATGGTTATGATCCTTTGAACCCATTACAAATGATCTCTGACAATATAAATACTGCGTAGATTCTGCAACGCCATTCCTCCTGAGCTTTTTAACTTCACGGTCATAATTTGATTTCAACCACGAGACTCTGACCAACAGACCCGACCCATACCATCCCGGTGTTTCAACCAGAAGCTCTGATACCAATAAGTAACATACTCGACCACCCAGAGGTTGGGCTATGCCACTTAAACTGGTTGCAACACACCCAACCACCCATAGGCTAGGCATGTTGTAGTCCCAAGACACAGTTCTCTGATCTCTAATTCAAAGACAAAGGGTTTCTCAACAATGTTAGGAGCATTCACACCACATGCATAAGACAAGATCCATGCCACAACATAAAAGAGATAAACATTGTGCCATGCACAAAAAATAACCAACATACAGGCACATTAGAATACATATCTCAAAGATAATTAAATACATAGCGGAATACATTAAACATAAAACATAGAGAGCACTTATCTTTGCAAGTAAACGTTCACCAACTGGCTACAGACCAAGGATGTTCCTCCCAACCATAGGTTCTACTATTCATTTACTCTCAATAGCAGGTCACCCCTGAGCCAGGGCTATGAATCCACAAGGACGGGTCCTAGGCCAAGTCTAAATACACAGTAATTGGCTAAGTAGCTCTCAGGTTTCCCAACCTCACAACAATCCTAATTTCCAGCCAGGGATGATTTTAGGGGCTAAATTTCGCTCATGGGCTAATTTTCCATGGTTTTTCCAAAAATGAGATTCACTATTTTAAAAATGATTTGCCAAAATTCTATAGGTTAAAATTATTTTACCTTAAAAATCGCCAAAATTTTATAAAAACTATATAAAAAAATTACAAATTTGAATATTTTTAAAAAATATCGCCAAACATTTATAGTTGACATATGAAGGATTAGTAATATTCGCCAAGTTTTCTACATTTTAAAATAAATTTCCATCCTTAAATCATCCATGTTTCCAGCTCTCTTTCCCCCTCAGCCTGCACAACCCTAAGAAATGAACACCTTTCTCTGCCATGTAGTCCCTGAGGTTGTTCCATTTCTCTCCAGGGATCTAGTGCTACTGGTAAGGAAATATCCCTACTAGAATTTCCAAGGATTCTCAGCTGTGGATAGTTCCATCCGAACTGCCATTAAGTTCATGCAAACATGCATCCATTCCCTCCGGGGATGATCAATAAATCATTACATCCATTCAACAATGGCTCTCCTCTTCCTTCCATTCATTTCCATGCTCAACCCAAGAGCACATGAACTAGAAGTAGTGAGTGAAGAGGAAGAAGAATGAGTGAACCGGTGAGAAGAGGATGAACCAAGGGAAGAACAACCCCAAAACAACCCCCAAGGGATGTTTAAATAATTACACGAAGACAAGAGTCACATGGCCTCCCTCCCAAGAAGCTAATGTAACCCCCTCTTCTCCATAAAATCAATTATGGCTAAATAAAATAATAATAACAAGACTTAGCCCCTAAATCCCCCTCTCTCATGGAATCATAACCCCCTATCTCTTTTTTCCTTGTCGGTCTTACAACTAGCGGTGTTTTTTATTAATGTATAGGAAGTGTTACATTTCCTAGGCACTCTGGCCCCTTTTCAACTTTATCGCCTCACCAGCCTAAGTCATATTTACATAATACATTATAGTTTATAAGGGTTAGAACTTGGATGTTACATTTCTTCCCATAGTTTAGATCCCCACTAGTTTCCTAGAGTCCTAGACTCTAGAACTCTAAGACAAGGCACTAGTGTCGTTTATGGTATGGACTAATAGATTAGGAAATGGCAATAATGGAAAGATAGTGTTGGTCATAAAAGAGGGTAGGGAAATGATCTTTAAATTTATGTGTTATTATATACTAATGAATTAAATACA
Source organism: Picea engelmannii (assembly GCA_009831015.1). Lineage (NCBI taxonomy): Eukaryota > Viridiplantae > Streptophyta > Pinopsida > Pinales > Pinaceae > Picea > Picea engelmannii. The sequence continues at coordinate 30,015 of ML834002.1, read as the reverse complement.
AAAAAGGTTTATTATGGGAAAAAATGGCACGGATACATAAATAAATTTGTAAAGAAGATTGTTTTTTTTTTCTTTTTTTAATTTTATGAAAGGTTGTAATTTTTTTTAATTTTATGTCTTACACTAACCATCTATTTTTATCTACAACATATGGAATGATTTTAATATAGAGATAACGTTTTGGAATTGGTATGCTTACACCTCTCTTATATGTACATGCCCACATATTTGTGTGTGATAGATGGTTGTTTAAAATTTAGAGTAGGGGGGACAATATCAATGTTTTGGGGTGATTAGGATAATCAAAAAATTTATATGGGAACCTTACCTTCAAAAATTAAAACTACACTAATTGTCACACTAGAGGATGATAGAAAGATGATTGAGGAACCACTAGTAATTTGGATTGGATGAGATAACATGCCCAACAAGCTCATATAAGTAATCTAGACTCAATACATCCAAACTATGGTGAGATCATAGCCAAGTTCAAGAGTAAACTCATGCATCCATAGTGTGTCTATCCACCACTAAGTCAAGCCTTAGAAAGATGATATATCTAGAGATATTTCAAGACATCATGTGTTCCATAGTAGGGCTATCGGGTCACTACACAAGTTCTAGGTGAAGCTTATGGTTTGAAGATGAGTCAATGTTGAAAGACACCTAAAAGGATTGCCTCTCAAGTGTTGTGTTAACACCTAGTAAATCCTTCTATGACTGATTTAGAAGGGTACTAAGGTAACCCATTCAACCTACTTGCAAGTTGGAAGCTAGCCCTTCCAAACCTAGAGAGGGCTCTCTCTTACAATCTCTTCCCTCCAATGTCATTTCAAAGGCCGTTTGTATTTCTTATGAAATGGATAGATCTTCTGTGGGTATAATAAAGGTTTTTAGAATGTTTCTTTTTTAAATGGGTTTGGTAATATATGAAGACCGAAGTTCATTAGGCATGGATTCAAAGGATTGAAACTGTCAAGAAATGTAAATGTCTTGGTAATAGGGTTCAAATGTGTAGAGGCAAGATAGTTGATGTTTTTCAGTTTAGGGAAAATATGAGATGATGGTAGAAAGGGGAAAAACAATCCACCTCACTGGAGCATCTAAAAAGGATGAATTCCATTGAAGCTTTAGAGGAATGGTAGAGTGCATGGCATTATGTCCTTGGATCACCTAACAAGGCTGAATTCCAACACATATATTTTGACCAAACACTGGAAGAATTAACACAATATAGAAACTGATATGAGGTCACAATAAACACAGAAAGAAAATAACACACTGATACACATCAACACATGAATCTTTGTAATATAAAACTTGACTCTTTCATTAACATTGATATGCTTCAAAGGAAAAAATTCAATAGAAATGAATTGTCTCCTCCAAATTCCAACCATTCAAACTTGGGAAAAAAATTAAATCAAATTTAAAGAGTGCATCAACAAGAAAGAAAAAGAAAGAGGGCACCATTTTGACTGTAGATCAAAGGTCTTCCATTGCACATGGAGTCAACACCACTTTGTAGATCAAAGGCACTCAAGCTTCCTATCAACAAAAGAGTTATAATTGATGGATGAAGGTATACGGAAGATAGCAGAAAGAAGAAAAATCATCAAGCAAAGATCCTCTCTTCTAAAATGACCCAAATATTATAAGAACATAAATCATGCAAGGAGGCAATCGCTTCAACTCATTCACAACTCATGAATCTCCTGGTCATGAACAAACATTGATCTTCAACACCTGTAATTATATTCAAGAAAAGTGACAAGAAGAAATGAAAATTAAATAACACAAAGTATGATAAAAAAATTAAGTGAATCTCTAATGGAAGAAAATCTAATTACAACAGGCCCTCAGGCTTACAATTGAGCAACTAGATTGCTCCTCCAACTCTCTCCAGCCTCTCTTGGCTCATGAATCCAACCCTTTTCTCATAAAAAACCATTTAATTTATATTTAATAATCTCTATCTACCCTAAGGAGGTCGAAACCAGGCCATTACATAGGATCCTCCTCCATTTAGGAGTTTTGTTAGAAAAGTTTCCAACAAAAGCCTAACAAATTCCTATTTTTTGGGGATTTTGTCTATGATGATAAATGCCTTTTGAAACAGGTAATCCTGATTGATTTGGAAATGGAACACATGTCCCTCACGTCCAAAAAACTCCTAGGATACCATTCGAACCTTACTTGATAGGTGGAACCTCCCAACAAGGAGAATATCCAATCAGCTATGCAAAATAGAGAGCTTGCAGCACATTCCACAGTGCAATGGTGTTTTAATTTCTTCTCTCAAATGCCAAACTAGGCCAGGCTAAAATTTGGTTAGCAAGTCAACAAGGATATCATATTCCTTCACTAAACATTTTAGAGAAACCCACATCACCGTTTTGGATTTATGATCACATATGTAAAAGTTGTTGCTATAGGAAATTCTATAGCGCATATCTCAATTCGCAATGCCTGATCCAGTTCACAGCACCAAAGGAAAAACAAGTAGCCAAACCCTTCCTAACCTCCTAAAAATAAAAAAACTATCATGGATTACCTTATGGTGATGAGGTTGATGCTGGTAATTTCATATTTTCACTCAGATGCTTGGAAGCTGCCTAACCTCCAACCCTCTTCCTTAACTAGTTCGCAGTGCCAACTCAAATATATCTTGCACACTTTGAGGAGGTTGTTAGTTGGTGGTATGACATAATCCCTAAGAATTTTCTTAAAATACAAACTCTAAAAACAATAATATATCATGTGTCATGATTCTTTAACCCTACAATTATATGTGATAACATTTGGCTCCATAGGGGATGGCATGCTCCCTGTGATATGCCAAGAACATGTAGTTTAGTGCCTTAACCATTCCATCTTTGCATACTGTATTCTTGAAAACATCTCTTTCCCTTATTGAAAAATAAAAACATTGTCATAAGCTGCAAACTGAACTCACACAGTAGAAAAATTCAAACTGAAAGTCACATGCTCATGGAGTGAGCTTATTTATGTACATCAACCTACACTAATCTATCTAGCTAAGATTCTTTTCTTAATTGAAGTCATACTTCCAATGCATCCATGTGAGTATCAAACTGATGAAAATAACTCCTTCCATGCAATGGTTTGAAGTAATTTTCAAGTGATATGAAGCTTGCAACAAGATGTTAGTAAGCAATGGATACTTACAACTATGGTATGAAATCATACCAACAACTGGATCATTAGAAACCTTTGAAAAATATAACTCTATGTAAAAATCCATAGGATCACAAAACTTATGAAAAGACATTTCTAATTGGTTAAGAAAACCATCTTGCTCCTCTGTGAAGGTCGATTCATCAATAAAATGATGGTCCTCATATACTTTACAACTACTCATATGTTTTTTGATGTTTGTTGCAAGTGCAGGTATATAAATGATAGACATTTCCTCGTTGATCCGTGGAGTTTTCTGCTCATCAATAGGTGATGAGGAGAATTCCAACTGTTGATGAAATTCTTCCCTATCTTCTTCATTATCATATACTGGTTGGTTGCTAATAATATCTATATGTGCTTTAGTAAAGATATTCTCTTTATCATTTGAATACTCAAAGGAAGCACTTTGATTTTCATGAAAAATTAAAACAATAGATACATTTGATACAATTTCAAAAGTATCTGCATCATGACTATCACTTTGAAGATCATCAACCTCTTGATCATAATGAAAAGTGTCTTCTACTACAACATACTCTTTAAAACTATTTGATCCTTTACTCAATAAATCGAATCATAACAACATTCTTGATAATGGAAACCAACTGTAAATTTCTCTTTACAAAACAAACAAAATGCAACATGAAAATGTCTTAGTGAAGTAATACAAGAAACCGGGAGTGATCTACACCAATCACGAGCTACTCCATCTAAAGAGTATGTAAATAATTTGATGAGAACATCTTCATGTATAATTTTCATCTTGAGCATGCACTCATGAAAGTCTAATAAAAACTCAGCTGGTACTTCCCAATCCTCTCCTCTAAACCTAGGAAGGGAACCTTCCCATTCATCTCTACTAGGCACTGGATTTGGAAAACTAACTATCTTTGAAAAATCATAGAAAGCATACCTCTGAGCTAGGATCTTTTCCATTTCAAAACAATGGAGTCTCCAATAGATATATGAACAATGGAGTCACCATGGTGAAAGATAAGCAGTCTAAAAGTGTCTAGCTTCAGGTCACCATCCAAAGCTAGATCTAATCATCATAGTTCACCTAGGGAAGGTGTCTTCATTGTCGTCCCCGACAATGGCGCCAAAAATGTTAACAATGAGAGTCACACTTAGAATATTGAAAGTACAAGCCAAGTACCCATCATAATATAAATTAACTAAATGGTTTGAGTAGGTGTATCAACAAGATTAGGAAATAAAGGGAGAGGGAAACAAAATGTCTACAGAGGAATTCCAATGGGCATGGAGTCATAACATCCTATATATCAAAGGAAACAAAATTGTATATCAAACAAAGAGATATATAATGATGAGTAGAAGCATGGTGAATATGAAAAAAGGAAGAACATCTATTATACATAGATCCTTTATGCAATAGATAGATATTTTCTTGAACAATGAACAATGATTTAATGGGCAAGCTACAACAAATCCTCTGTTGTTCATGAATCCATCAATCAATGGTAGCTATGATCCTCAAAACCTGCAATATTTTCAAGCAAGAAGATAAAAAATAAGTGGGAAAACAAAGAAGATAATCTTATAACAACTCTCATGAATCTTTAATGACAGAAAATGTCATTACAAACAATCCCTCAGACTTACAAATGAGCAACTAAAACTGTTCCTCCAGCTCTCTCCTCTCTTGGCCCATGAATCCAACCTCACTCTACTCTTGTACCATGAAATATATAGCACTATAGGTCCTTTCCATATCACTAATTCGAAATCCAACTCCTTTCTCAAAACAAAAATAGTTACAAACAAAGAATGACACGTTTTAACTGATTTCCTGCTTTTCAGGAGGCGAAATTATGAAAAATAGGCTTCAAAATCCCACTTGTAATTCTCACATTATAAAAGTTGTGTAAAATATGAGAACATTTTTTTTTATATAAGCTCGTTATAAATAAAAACCTCTCTAGAATATGTGTTGCAAAAACATGTCTCAAACAAGAAATCATGAAAAATGAAAAAATAGGGCTCAAAGATTCCTTCGAATCTCCCAATCCAATCCATGACACATGTGTGAAAAATGAAATAGGTTAATGTTCTTGGGTTCGTGCTTGACAATAAACTCCTTTTGATTTTTAAAATTCATCCTGGTTCACCCGGAATTCCTCTTGGAAGTCAACTGGTCAAAAATACTAGTTCAACAGTCTTAGAATAGATTTTTTGCAGCACATTTCGTAGTGCATTCTGTAGCGCATTTCGTAGCACCTGTCTAAATTTGCAATGCTTGAGCCAGTTCATAGAACCAAAGGAAAATAAAGTATCCAAACCCTTCTTGACCTCCAAACAAGACAAAAAATTTCATGGAGTACCTAATTGCTATGAGGTTGATGCTGGTAATTTTGAATTTGCACCAAGATGCTTGCAACCTATCCAACCTATAACCCTCTTCCTTAACTAGTTCACAGCGCCAAATCAACTATATATTGCATACTCCAAGGAGTATTTTAGTTGACAGTATGACATAATACCAGGATATATGGTTAAATGTAGGCTCTGAACAACATAAATCCTCCTTTCAGGCACGAAGAACCTAGTAGTTTCAGTTGCCTTATCCATTGGGCTATGGAGTCATCTGGCCGGTACAACCAATCCTTTGCAAACCTTCAAGATATGATATTTACTTTTTTTCATATCTTGATACTGAGAGAAACTTTTCTTATTTATTGAAAACTGGAAAACAAATACTCAGATATTGAGTTTATTCATGCACACTCCTACTCTAATCGATTGTATGTTGCTAGCTCAAGTAAATTCATGTTTCCAATGTAACTATACAAGTAACTTCATGACTGAAAGAATCCCCTTTCTGCCACTAATTAGAATATACTAAAAAAAACATAATCGTAGCCACAAAAACTCCTTTAGGAAATCATTCTCACCCACAAGTGCTAGTGATATGATAAAATATGAAAACTTTAGAGAATCTGAAAGATATTACTCTAGTAATATTGCAATTGGATATGTAATATCCCTACGCCGAACCCAATTGTAATGTAAATGAAAATGTACTTAAGCTGGTGAGATGATTGATATCATTTTTGTATGCAACTTTCATGGCATAGTGCGCACATATACTACGCAGTAAAATGAGGAAGTGTGCACATCCCAGGATACCGCGCACAACAACTTAAGTGCACACAATTTTGATGCCAAGGAGCCTTCGTGTATATGTTGTGTTTTATAGGCTGGTGAGCCCATTTTGTGATTATTAGGCTAGAGAGCCTAGATGTTAAAGGCTAGTGCACCTACTTTTGTATATGTCTCATCATTAATATAAAATATATCGCTAACAGTAGACCGACCATGATAAAAGAGTATGGGGGACTAAAATCCACTAGTTACGGAAAGGGGGGGATAAAAGTTAAAGAAAAGGGCTAATCTAGGGAGCTTAATGTAGAAAGGAATATTATATTAATATTTCTTAAAGTATAAAGTATGGATAATTATTTTATCCTAAGTTCCAAAGTTGGGGATAAGTGGGTCAAAGTAGCTCCCAACATGACAAGTGTCAAGTTAGGGACATGCATACATATTGTTGAGACTTAGTTCATTTTCCATGGGATTCATCCATCATTCTTTCCATCATTCAATCATCCATGGGAGCCATATGAGGAGCATGCACTCACACAGTCAACTATCCTCCATATTTCATGTCATTGTATCTGAACCTTTATCCATAGTCATACTGGTTTGTGTAGTTGGTTAGCTTGGGAGCTAGACTGAAGAAGCGGATTATCAGGCTCGTGGGATATTGAAGAGGCGGGTTGTCAGGCCCGTGATAAATCTCTTTGGGTGAGATAATTTCTAGGAATTGATTTCCTGAAGGTAATAAACTACAACTACAGGGCTCTGAGACTTCCTTTCTAGCCTCTTGTTGAAGCCTAGAAAGGAAGTGGGGAAGCCGAAGGACTGTTGAGCAGAGAAGGGGCACACTTCCTGAGTTGGGACATGCATGAGGGGAATGAGGGACTGTAGGCTGTTAGTTTGAGTTGGCACTTGTGATGGAGTCTTTCCTGTTTTCTATGAACCATTAGCCTGGTTAGGAACCCCTTTACCCGGGTGGAGTTTAGTCCCAGCTCAGGGGTGACCCGCTGCTAAGAGTGATGAGCAGTGTGGTCTAAGACTGGGAGGTTCATGGAAGGCTTGTACGTAGTTGGTGACATTCTTACCAAGATAAGTGTCGATTTTTTGATAAATTTAGATGTTGCATTATTATTTACATGTTTAATTTTATTGATTCATCCTATGTGTGGTTATAACTGCATGTATATTTATGGGTATTTCCTATATATAATGCATGTATACGTTTACTGTTATTTCAGTTTGAATCCGTGCATTTACAGATGTATTTGTCTATTTATGTTTTATACATATGTTTTCACAAGAGTTTTGTGTGTATATATCTTAATTGCATGCAGTTCGAAAATTTTATGTGGCATAGCTCAGTTGGATGTTGGGTATGTTACAGTATGTTCTGTAGAGAGAACGAAAAGTGTTCTCTCGTGTATCATGACTCGACGTGGGTGGTCGGGGATGTTACAATATGGTATCAGAGCTTCAGTTTTCAACACTAAGCTTGGATGGGATGAAAAATTTGAGTTGAAGCGAAATTTCATAGAGGATTTATTTCGAAGTGTCCAAATTTCGAGTTGCACAACATCCATGGTAAAAATTAACAACAATGACGCGGAATTGGGAAAAAGGCACAATTTCTTTTGTTAAATTGATGGGAAAATTGAGAAATTTGGCCATGTGGTGAGATATTCTTGATTTAATATCTTTTCTAGCAAATTCAAACCTATAATTGGTCGAATTTGAAGTTACAATGAAGCCATGACAGTTGGAGCGATATTAGCAATTAAAATTATCAATTCATGAATTGGGCATGGGAAACATTTGTTCCAGAAATGTCAACCCACAACGATTTGTTGTTGTAGAGGTTGAATTGGTCTTATCAAGGTGAAATTGAAAAAAATTCATAGTTGCAGAATGTCTATAGTAAAAAATTGGGGAAAAAGTTAGAAAAAAAACCCCAATTTCTACAGCGGAATTCACGAGGAATTGATGTGCATAAAAATGAATGTGGGAAGGTGGGCGCACTAAAAATGCATGATGCGCAGTAAAAGTCTTGTGATATGTAAAAGTTGGGCATTGTGTGGAAAAATATTGGCGTGTTGATGCGCACGCTAAACTTTGGTACCACGCAGAAAAATGTTGGTGTGAGGGTGCACGAGATAAATTTTGGCACCGCACAGAAAAATTTTGGTGTGTGGGTGCACGTGCTAAATTTTGGCGCTGCACAGAAAAAATTTGACGTGCGGGTACATGCGCTAAATTTTGGTGCTGCGTGGAAAAACGTTGGTGTGCAGGTGCACGCACTAAATTTAGCATTGCACGGTGTGCATACGCATAATAAGGTGCATATGGTGTGCACACACATAATACTGACGTGCATGATGTGCGCAATATTGGCAGAGCACAAAGGAGTTTGGTTAGTGCATGCACAATGTGGATATCTATTGTCACACGACTATGTAGTAAATGGTGCGTGCAGAGTATTGGTATGCGGTGGGGGCGTACTAAAATTTGGCATGGTGCAACATGTAGAGTGAAATGCAAGTAGAATATTAGTGCACGATACAAAAATTGTGTGCAACAGGTAATGGTTCAAGAACCAAAAATGTGCACAGTGGATATTCGCGTGTGACACAAAAGTAGTGCACGCAACTTATTGGCATGACAAAGAAGTGATGCACAGTGGTTATAGGTGCACAGAGCATGGATTACCTTGTGGTGTTGCTGCACATGATATATATGGGTGTATAGGTTGAAATTTGTGTGCACTAATTCATTTGAATGGTGAACAACAATAGAAAACCAACGATTTTCTGTGATGTTTTATATCATTTGAAAGTCATCTTTTTGCAGCTTGTTTTTGAGGCCCTTACGAGGGTTTTTAGCATAAAAAATACCACGAGAACAGAGTGTACCAAGATACAATATGTCTCTGCAGCTCAAATAAAATATCTCGGAGATATCTTTCTAATGGTGTAAACCATTCGTCAAACGAAGCTTTTATGAGAAAGTTACAACACAAACAGTGAAGGGTAAATTTTAAGACCCAACTAACTTCAAAGAGCCATAACTTTCCGCTCCGGAATCTGATTGAGGCACATGAGAATTCAATGGAAATATATTGAACCATAGAAGACATTTCTAGAGTTTAATTAAATTTCTGGGCATGTTAAAAAAATTTAATATGGCAAAGAAGGTACCTGTAGCATTCCAGACCAAAAACACGAATTGGCCTAGAACTTCAGTAGGCTGTAACTAGCATCCTAGAACCCCAAAAAAGGTGAAACTTGGACAAAGTGTCCATAAGGTGTATATGAATAAACCCAATTGAGATCCTACAAAAAATCCAATGGATTAGGTGCAAAAATGCATAATTACAATGCAGAGTTGTGCCAAGTTGAAGAATGAACAAAAAAATTAATGGGAATTTTTCAAATAACCATAACTTTCTGCTCAAGACTCAGAATTGAGCATGGGAGAAGGCGTTGGAAAGGTGTTGGTCAATGGAATCTAAATATCCACCCAGAAAATTGATATGGGCATTCAATTTTCTAGGAAATTAGAAGAAATAATTCTGATATATTATTGAACCAGAATGGTTCATATTTTTCATGAAATTGTTGATTCAGTTAACCTGACAAAGTTCTGTGGGATGAACATTTTGTAGAGTTAAAAACAACTAGATCAGATCAATATCAACACAGATTCAAAAGGAATGGAATATGCACATGGGACTTACATCCAAGAAGATAATATTAGATGGATGGATGTCCATTTGGGCATTGAAGGAACACACTCCAATGGACATGGAGAAGGAAGGGATGAAAACATGAATATGGTAGAGATCATTAAAAATTTATAGAAGGACGTCCAAATCCATAAGGATGATAATGAAAGGATTATGAGAGCCAAAGAGAAGCAAGATGAATTCAACATGAAGTTAATGCAGAGCTTGGACATGATAGAAAATAAATTGGATAAGGAGAGTAGCTCAAGAAAATCAGGAAGTCACAGGTCTCCTAATGAGAAAAGAGGATCCAAAAGTGTTAGAAAACATCACCGTCACTCCCCAAGGCGTTCCAATAAGAGAGCACACAACAACTCAATTCCATCCCCTGTTAGGAAGAATAAGAGGTTTGGGGTGGATGAGCTAGGAGGAGAAATGAACAAAATCAAACCTCCTACATTTGATGGTGAGCATGAGAAGGATGAAGAAGCAGAGACATGGTTGTTGGGCATGAGGACATATTTTGAATTGCATAATTATTATTCTCATGCAGAAGGTATAATTTTCATCTATGAACTCAAGGGAAAGGAATCCATATGATGGGATCAACTTGTGTAGGTGCAACACATTAAAGAGAAAAGTGTTACTTGGAGGGAATTCAAGAAGTATTTTGAGAATAAATACTTGACTAAGGGATACTATGATAGGAAAATGAAAGATTTATTTGAACTCAAGCTTGGTAGTATGACCATAGATGAATATGAAAGAAGATTTTTAGAACTGCTAAAGTATGTCTCTTTCATCAAGGATGCGACGGTTAAGATACAAAGGTATTTGAGTAGATTGCCAACATTCATCAGTGACAAAATAAAATATGATGATCCCAATACATTGGAGGATACCATAAGGCGAGCTAAATGGTTATTTGATCAACAAAAAGCAAGGCCAACTTTCCAAAAATCTTGGGAAGAAAAAAAAAATTCAAGATGGATTAGAGGAAAAAGGGATCTAAGTCACCATTCTTCAGAAATAATACTCAAGGAAAACCAACCTCTAGAAAACCCAGATCAATTGAGCCAGGGGGTCAAAGGCCAAGGCAACCACCTATTCAATGTTGGGGTTGTAAAGAGGATCATATGTTCAGAGATTGTCCTCATAGAGGTGAAAAAGTGAGGACTATCCACTATGTACAACAAGATGAAACAATGGAGGACATGGGTAGAAATGTACCAAGGATATATGCAACCCTGGACAACAAGCAAGAAAAGTATCAGTCACATATGATTGAAGTGGAAGGTATGATCAACAACCAGACCATTTCTCTTTTAATTGATTCAAGATCTAGTCATAGATATATAGATCCTAAGATGGTGGAAAGTTTGAATTTTCCAAGAAGCAAGCATGGAAAATATTGGTTGGTGTAGATGGCTACCAGATATAAAAGAAAAGTTAATGAGATGGTTAAGTCATGTCTTATGGACATGAATGGACTAAACACCAAGGCAGATTTGAACATCTTGCCTTTATGATCTTATGGCTATCTAACTGGGATGGATTGGTTGGACCAACATCATGCTATCCTAGACTGTAATAAAAAGGCATTTACTTTCTTGGATGAGGAAGGGAGCCTAATGAAAGTGTAGGGAATTCCTAGGGCAGTGACCATTAGAGAAATTTCAGCATTGCAGCTGAAGAAATGTTACAGAAAATGGTGTCAAATATTTGCAAATCTTATGGAAGATACACCTAAAGATAAGGTGAAAAATTTGGAGGATCATGCAGTCCTGAAAGATTTTGTATATGTTTTCAAGGAGGTACCAGGACTACCCCCAAAGAGAGATATTGATTTCTCTATAAACTTAATGCCTGGAGAAGCTCCAGTGTCAAAGACCCCTTACAGAATAAGTACACCAAAGTTGAAGGAGTTGCAAATGCAGCTTGAAGAACTTCTGAAGAAGGGGTATATATGCCCAAGTGTGTCACCTTGGGGTGCCCCAGTATTGTTCATGAAGAAGAAAGATGGGACATTAATATTGTGCATTGATTTAAGACAGTTGAATAAAGTGATTGTAAAGAACAAGTATCATCTACCAAGGATTGATGATCTCTTTGATCAATTGAAGGATGCCAAGATATTTTCAAAGTTAAATCTCAGGTCAGGATACCATCAGGTGAGGATTAAGGAGGAAGATATCAGCAAGACCGCCTTCAGGACAAGGTATGGTCATTATGAGTTCATAGTGGTTCCATTTGGGTTGTCAAATGCACCAACTATTTTCATGTGCTTAATGAATGATGTTTTTCGAGAATATTTAGACAGGTTTGTCATTGTGTTTTTGGATGACATCCTTGTATTTTCCAAGTCAGAAGAAGAGCATGAGCATCATTTGATAATGGTGTTGCAAGTATTAAGGGATCATCAATTGTATTCCAAATTGAGCAAGTGCCCATTTTATCACAAGCAAATTCATTGTTTGGGGCATATCATTTCAAAGGATGGGATAGAAATGGATCCTGAGAAGATACAATCCATTAGAGAATGGTCAGCACCAAAGAATGTGACAAAGGTCAGATCATTCATGGGAATCACAGACTACTATAGGATATTTATTGAAGGATTCTCAAAGATTTCACACCCAATCACTTCCTTGCAAAAGAAGGGTGTGAAGTTTCAGTGGACATTAGATTGTGAAAAGAGTTTCTAACACTTGAATAAATTATTAACAAGTTCTCCAATACTAAGGATTTCAAACCCAAATGAAGACTTCATTGTATGCAAAAATGCATGTAAAAAAATGACTTGGTGGAGTCCTCACTCAAAATGGGTTTGTTATATGTTATGAATCAAGGAAGTTGAAGGAGCATGAAATACACTATGCCACTCATGATTTGGAGTTGGTAGCCATAGTACATGCCTTGAGGAAATGGAGACACTACCTCATGGGGAAAATTTTTGAGCTGAGGACAAACTAGAATGGTCTGAAATATTTATTTGATCAGCCAACTCTAAATGCTAGGCAAAGCATATGGCTAGAATTTCTAAGTGAATATGGATTTGATATAAAGAATATCAAGGGGAAAGAGAAAAAGTGTCTAATTCACTCAGCAGAAGAGTGCATGAATTGCATGCTACAACCATTAGCATGTACCAACCAGATTTGAAACACAGAATTTTGGAGGCTGCAAATTTAGATTTGCAATACAAGGAATTAGTGGCAAAATTACAACAAGGTAATCTACAGCAGAAAATTGAATAATACAAGTTAGATAATGATGAATTATCATGTACAGGGGCATAATTTATGTACCAAATTCCCAGGAATTGAAAAATCTGATATCGAGGGAAATGCATAATGTACCTTATGTTCGTCACCCAGATTATCAAAAAACTATTGCAGTTGTCAAAAGACAATATTATTGGCTAGACATGAAGAAAGAAGTTGCAGATTTTATTGCCAAATGTTTGGAATGTTAAAAGGTAAAGGCTGAGCATAGAAACCCAGCTGGTTTGCTACAACCATTACCCATTCCTAAGTGGAAATGGGAAGTTGTAACAATGGATTTCATCACCAAACTGCCTAGAACAATCAAGCAACATGATTTTATCATGGTAGTGGTGGATAAGCTTACTAAAGCTTCCCATTTTATTCCAGTTAAGCTCACTCACAAGGAAGACATCATTGTTGATGTTTATATGAGAGAAATTACTCGATTGCATGGCATACCAAAGATGATTGTGTCTGACAGAGATCCAAAATTTACCTCAAAATTTTGGAAAGGATTATTTAATGGATTTGGAACAAATTTGAATTTTAGTACAACCTATCATCTAGAATCAGATGGACAAACAGAGAGGGTGAGTCAAGTGATTGAGGATATGTTGAAGATGTATGTGATGGATATACCATCAAAATGGAAAGACTACCTACACTTGGTAGAGTTTTCTTATAACAATGGGTACCAAGCATCTCTAAAGATGGGCCCATTTGAGTCACTTTATGGCATAAAGTGCAACACACCAGTAAGCTGGGATAACCCAGTAGATAGAGAAGTGGTTGGGCCAGCTTCACTCAGGGAAATGGAGGAGAAAATGTTGAAAATAAAACAAAATTTAAAGGCTTCCCAAGACAAGCATAAAAGTTATGTTGATAAGGGTAGAACTCATAGGGAATTTAATGTGGGATACCATGTATTCTTGAAAGTGAAGGCCAACAGAAGTTCCCTGAAGTTGGGAAATTGTTCAAAGTTGGAAGCTCGATATTGTGGGCCACTTGAAAAGTCGTAGAGAGGATTGGTCCAGTGGCTTATATGATTGCATTTCCTACATCTATGTCTGTTCATAATGTATTCCATGTATCATTGCTCAAGAAATATATACTTGATGTTAATCATGTTATTGATTGGAATGTGATCCAGGTGGAGCAAGAAGGCACTTTCCAAGTGCACCGAGTACGAATTCTGGACCGAAGAATCAAACAGCTTCAAAATCGATCCATAGGGCTTGTAAAGTTCCAATGGACCTGGTACAATCCTGAGGACACTACTTGGGAGCATGAGGATGCAATGCAGGCAAAATACCCGCATATTTTTTAGGATTTTTGAAATTTTTGTTGTATATGAGTACATAATGCATCGAGGACAGTGCATAAATAAGGGGAGGGGATTGTAATATCCCTAGGTCGAACCCAATTGTAATGTAGATGAAAATGTACTTAAGATGGTGAGTTGATTGATATCATTTTTGTATGCACATTTCATGGCATAGTGTGCGCATGTACTGCACAGTAAAATGAGGAAGTGTGCACATCCCAGGATACAGCGCCGCACAACAACTTAAGTGCGCACGATTTTGAGGCCAGGGAGCCTTTGTGTATATGTTTTGTTTTATAGTCTGGTGAGTTCGTTTTGTGATTATTAAGCTGGAGAGCCTAGATGTTAAAGGCCAATGTGCCTACTTTTGTATATGTCTCAGCATTAATATAAAATACATCATCGTGCATAGACCAACCACTATAAAAAAGTATGGGGGACTAAAATCCACTAGTTAGGGAAAGGGGGGGCTAAACGTTAAAGAAAAGGGATAAGCTAGGTATCTTAAGCCAAAAATGAATATTATATTAATATTTCTTGTATGGATAATTATTTTATCCTAAGTTCCAAATTTAGAGACAAGTGGTCCAAAGTAGCTCCCAACATGACAAGTGTCAAGTTGGGGACATGCATACATATTGTTGGGACTTAGTTCATTTTTCGGGGGGATTCATCCATCATTATTTCCATCATTCAATCATCCATGAGAGCCATACGAGGACCATGCACTCACATAGTCAACTATCCTCCATATTTCATGTCATTGTATATGAACATGTATCCATAGCCATACTAGTTTGTGTAGTTGGTTAGCTTGGGAGCTAGACTGAAGAGGCGGGTTGTCAGGCCCATGGGATATTAAAGCAGTGGGTTGTCAAGCCCTTGAGAAATATCTTTGGGTGAGAGAATTGTTGGGAATTGATTTCATGAAGGGGATAAACTACAACTATAGGGCTCTAAGACTTCCTATCTAGCCTATTGTTGAAGCCCAAAAAGGAAGTGGGGCAACCGAAGGACTATTGAGTAGAGAAGGGGCACACTTCCCGGGGTTTGTCAGGCATGTGGGGAATGAGGGATTGTAGGTTGTTAGTTTGAGTTGGCACCTGTGATAGAGTCTTTCTCGTTGTCTATGAACCATTAGCCTGGTTAGGAACTCCTTTACCTGAGTGGAGTTTAGTCCCAGCTCGGGGGTGACCCACTGTTGAGAGTGATGAGTAGTGTGGTCTAAGGCTGGGAGGTTCGTGGAAGGTCTACACGTAGTTGGTGACATTCTTACCAAGATAAGTTTCAATTGTGTGATAAATTTACATGCCGCATTATTATTTATGTGTTTAATTTTATGGATTCATCTTATGTGTGGTTATAACTGCCTATATATTTATGGGTATTTCTTGTATATGCTGCATGTATACGTTTACTGTTATTTCAGTGTGAATCCGTGCATTTACATATGTATTTGTCTTTTTATGTTTTATATATATGTTTCCACAAGAGTTTTGTGTGTATATATCTTAATTGCATGCAGTTCAAAAACTTTATATGGCATAGCTCAGTTGGATGTTGGGTATGTTACAGTATGTTCCGCAGAGAGAATGAAAAGTGTTCTCTCATGTAGCATGCCTCGGCATGGGTGGTCGAGGATGTTACAGGATATTCAAAACCAAGATCACAATCATACTTACAGTCTTCTTGTTATTCCATATTGAAAATAAATGGTCTCTACAAATTCATTTCCTCATGATTGTTGCAAATTCCTTATATCCACAAATATGAAAGTTGTGGGTTGCCTTCACTTATTTCGAGTGCTATTTGACCAAAAGACAATTGATCCTCATTTTTTATAGCTAGAGCAATCAAGTCTTCAGATTTATAACAATCAGAAATAATTGTAGCCGGAAAAATTTTAGCCTCTTCATTATTCATTTCTATTTCATGTTTGTGGGAAAACATATCATCTTGAAGAGAATTATAAAATTGATGAATATTGTGAGAGACAATTTATTCTCTATCTATATCTCCCATATCATCATGCAATTCATATTTCTCACAACAATCTTCAAATAAAAACTCATCTGAAAAATATCTTTTACAATGTTTCTTGAATACTATGTGGAAATCCTTCAAGGATGAAATGATGGAAGGAGGTAATGAAAATACCATTGACGTTTATCACCATCCAATGAGTGCATGAACATATTCATATGGAAATTGTCATGATGTAGATATAATTGATTCATGCACTCATGAAACTTGATGAGGTGGCTTGTTGGATTATCCTCCTTCCTCTCTCTGAAGATAGGAAGAAAATCTCCCCATTCTGACATATGAGGTACAATATGTGGGAAACTAGGAACTATAGAAAAGTTAAGAGGTGCAAACCTCCGAGCCAAAATAGAAGCAAATGCCTTTGAAATATTAATATTGTGGAGTCACTACTAGATTAATCCTTCATGGAGTCGCTAGGTAGATGATTACGGTCAACTTATGTGTCCCTCTCTTGTCTACCATCAAGAGTTGGATCTATGTCACTCTCCCAGGGAAGATCACTTCACACTTCTCTCCCCAACAACGACACCAAAAATGTTAGCACTGAGAGTCACACTTATACTGTTGTAAGTGGAATCTCAATACCCATCAGAATATAAATTAATTAAATGGTTTGAGTAGGTGGATCAGCAAGACTAGGAAAGAAAGGGAGAGGGCAACAAAATGTCTGCAGAGGCATTCCATTGGGCATGGAGTCATAAGATCCTACAGATCAAAGGAAATCAAACTATATATCAGACAAAGAGATATATAATTATGAGTAGAAGCATGGTGATTATGAAAAAAGGAACAAAATCCATTATACAAAGATCCTTTCTGCAATAGATAAAGATTTCCTTAAACAATGAATAATGATTTAATGGGCAAGCTACAACAAATCCTCGGTTGTTCATGAATCCATCAATCAATGGAAGCTATGATCCTAAAAGCCTACAATATGTTCAATAAAGAATATAACAAAGAAGTGGGAAAACAAAGAAGACAATCTGATAACATCTCTCATGAATCTTTAATGGAATAAAATATCATTACAAACAGGCCCTAGGGCTTACAAATGAGCAACTAAAACTGCTCCTCCAACTCTCTCCTCTCTTGGCTCATGAATCCAACCTCACTCTACTATTGTACCATGAAATATATAACACTATAGGTCCTTTCCAACTCACTAATTTGAACTCCAACCCCTTTCCCAAAATAGAAACAGTTATAAACAGAGAATGACATGTTTTAACTAATTTCCTATTTTTCAGGAGGCGAAATTATGAAAAACAGGCTTCAAAATTCCACTTGTAATTCTCAAAATATAACAGTTGTGTAAAATATGAGAACGATTTTTGTAGATAAGATTTTTCTAAAGAAAAAATTCTCTAGGTTTCTTGAAATTCATCTCCAACTAGCCGAAATATGTGTTGAAAAACATGTCTCAAACAAGAAATCATGAAAACTAAAAAAATAGTGCTCAAAGATTCCTTCGAATCTCCCAATCTGTGACACCTATGTGAAAAATGAAAGAGTTTAATGTTATTGGGTCCGTGATTGACAATAAACTCCTTTGGATTTTGAAAATTCATCCTGGTTCACTTGGAAATCCTCTTGGAAGTCAACTGGTCAAAAATACCAGTTCAACAGTCTTAGAATAGAGTTTCTGCAGCAAATTCCGTAACACATTTCGTAGCACCTGTCTAAATTCGCAGCGCCTGAGCCAGTTCATAGCGCCAAAGGAAAATCAAGTAGCCAAACCCTTCCTGACCTCCAAACAAGACAAAAAATCTCATGGAGTACCTGATGGATATGAGGTTGATGTTGGTAATTTTGAATTTGCACCAAGATGCTTCCAACCTATCCAACCTACAACCCTCTTCCTTAACTAGTTCGTAGTGCCAATTCGCAGGGCCAACTCAACTATAGCTTGCACACTCCAAGGAGGATTTTAGTTGATGGTATGACATAATACCAGGAGATATGGTTAAATGTAGGCTTTGAAAACCATAAATCCTCCTTTACATGATCAATTTTATGTGTTAACATGTTGGTTAGGGATAATAGGATTCTTCAAGAGTGGATGGGGGGATTAGTCCTCTAAGAATCCTTTCCAAGTACTATCAAGGTGATCTCAAAGCTTGGCCAATGCAAGAGGGAAGAGCCTCTGGATGTCCTACCTCAATGCAAAGGAACAAAAACTTCAATGGTCAAAGGGAGTAAGGCTTTAATATACACAAATTCTTATCTTGAATATAACAAAAGAAGTTTTTAAGTTTAATTTTCCAATGGATGCTTTTATCACTCAAATTAAATATTTTACATCTAATAGACGAACCTTGGACATAGATAAAATTATTGTATTTTCTTGTCACTAAAACCATGTTTTCTGATATTGTTTTCATGTATCCAAGTCAAGAATGTCTGTGAAATTTGATATGGTGATGTAATGTAGATCAGACTCAATAAGATCTTGAAGAAAACATATTATTTATGGTCAAATGAAAATGTGGTATGCTTTATGGTTGAAACTTATTGTTGTAGAAATATCTATTTCTTTATAGAATATGTTGGATTGTAAAATAAATCCCTTCATTCTCTTAAAATTATGGTCTATGTAAATCCATGAAGAATGAACTCACTTGTACTATTTTAATCTTAAGTTTGAAAAAAATGAGTGGGTTGAGAATTTTATTGTAGCAACAAAATTCACTTGTACTATTATGTTCTTGTGGTTTCCTCAATATGTTTAATCACATCCCTTATGACACTCGCTAACTATTTCTCTGATTTGATGGAGTATTATAAGATGTACAACCAAACATGTATTTGTCATATCTATATTCATTGAGTGAGGGAATTTCAAGTAGAATAGAGGAAAGTGAGACATATAGTAGGTCTAATAGGCGGAGATCAACTAGAGGTGAGAAGATCATAAGAAGATTCCATAGACGGATGGCATTTTTTCTTGCTAAAGGGAGTTCATGTTCTTATGATGATGAGAGCATAGATGACATGGATGTCACCTTGAGGTACAAACATCTAATGAAACGATAGGTACCCAAGGATATTCCTCAAATAAACACTTATTTTTGTGTCAACTAAAGGATATACCACATTTCTCCATCATCATTACATGGTTTGGGGCTATTTTCCATGGATAGCATAAAGGTATGTTATGGAAGATTAAATGAATTGATGTAGTATGTGGGACCCTGTTACATCTGCAAAGATTGGATACGACTAGTCCAATATATGAAATGTATGTGAAGATATGGCATGGATGCAAATTATATATAGTTAAAAGACAATGATCAAAATAAAGGAGCATCCATGTATATTGACGGAAGGCCAAAAGTAGCGGGCAATATTACAGGGCTTATAAACCATACATGACCTGTGACCACAAATAAGCAACCTAATTGCGTATTTTAGGGGCATGAAGGAAACTGTGTATTCGTATCTGTAATAAAATCAATAGTTGCAGGGGAAGAGTTTTTGATTGATTACAATTTGAATTGAGTATATACAAATGTTTCTATTATGGGGGCGATACATATACTATTTTACCCAACATGTAACCAATGAATCTTATATTTTATGATTATCATTTACTGTAATATATTGTCACGCATCTTGTAAGTTAAGGAAACATTTTAGCATGCCATGTTTTTTTCCCATGCCTATTCATGAACTAACTTTATTTTGCATATATTTGAATTTCTTCTATTTTTTCTAATTCTTATATTCACATTGTATTGTTGGAAACACCATTGTATCAGGGTGACAGGGGGAAGGAAATAGCCATAGAGAATTCCCCAAATACTTCAAAGGAATTTCTTAATGATGAATAATTTTTTTCCTCCACCAACCCAGTGCAAACAATAAGGAATCTTGTGAGAAAATCAAACATCGCACTCACTTCTTTGATTCAGATTCGACAACAGACACAAGAGATAAAGGAAATAATTAAATCCTTGATGGAAACAATTCATCGCTATGGGGTAATAAATATATTTAATTATCCCATTTATTTATTTTGGATTTTAATTTTTATACTCTTACAAGTCCTTTATAAAAAACTCTTTATTTTTACAGGAGTTTTTGCAGGATTTTAGTCCCCAAGATGTGCCTACGGAGGCCGATGTTCATACTAGTGTCATTGCTACACCTGCACAACATCATATGGGCACACCCCCTAGGGTCGATGTCAATGTTGGTACTATTCCAGTCACTCAGACCAGTACACCCCCCAATTTTGATGTTGGTACTACACCTGACCCTGACCAACACATGCAAGAATGTGCATAGGATGTAGAACATGGCATTGCAATTTTGAAGTATTTCCTAGATCATCCCTTGTCACTAGAACATGAACACTACTTGTTACCTTTCTGGAAAAATGTGAGCTCATCCCTATGAAAATAAAAAATCTTCCAAGTATTTAAGACGTGATTTAATTATTATGTACAATCTAATTGAAATTTATGTATAATGTGCGATTATTTTAAACTAATGATAATATCATTTTGTAGGAAACAATACATGTTATAAGCATGTGAATGACCTGACCTTGGATATATTTAGGACCACCATACACATAAGGTGGAATTCGAAAAGTTCCAAGTTAAAAGATGAACTCATTAACAAGTTGGTTGGCCTGTTCGGTGAGCGTTCCTTCAACAAATATAGTCTCCTCAAAATAAGGTGCATATCTAAAATGTCTGAGGGACCAATATAGGGTTCATATGCAAAAGAACCCTCAGTATGAGAGTCCTGCAATGATTCTTGGGAGGGAGTGGAAGGCCCTACAAGAATATGCAAAGGAGAATATGCTTCAAAAATAAGGAAAGACACCACCCAGTTCAGGAAGGTATGTGACACTTCTAATATTGTAATAATGATGCTTTATCGTCATTGCGACATCTAATTACATATTTGAAACTTTTCGATATAGGATCCCAAAAACATCCAAAGCCACCAAGTCCATAATAGAAAAACATGGGAAACACAAATTTGGATCGGGTGGTTACTCTAAACTGGTCGTACGAATTGTAAGTATAAAAAAATCAATTGCATCCAAATAATATATTGTTAACAATTTTAATTTAATTCCACAAAAGAAGAAAAATTCATGTTCTTATGAAATTTTTTAGGGCTTGGAGTTCAAACAAGATCCAATAGAGGAAGACCTCAAGCTTTATTTCAAGCACGTCTTTCAGGCATAGCTTTCAAGTCGTGGTTGAATGTAGAAAAATCTTGGGGGAAACACAACCTTTTGTCACTCAAATTGACACACAGGTAAATAAAATCAACAAAGATTATTTATAATTTAGTACTTGTACAATATATTGATTATTATTTTATGCCATAAAGTAATGTATTTGTTTTTTTTAAGCAGGAAACCAATGAAGAAACAAGTGTCCCCACTAGAAGAACACAACCTAGTGACAACGGAGTGCCACCCAATGAAGGTGGTAAGCAACTCAGTACTGGAGGTATTTCATGTGCTATAAAAAATGTAGTATGGATTATAATTAAAAATATTTTATTGCAAATGATGTATTAATTATAACCTTTCATGTTTCAACTCCAAAGCATGTATAGGATGAGGCTAGAAAGGAAGAGGAACATATGGCCACATCCGAAACTACTACACTTGCCTTTTCTACTAAAGAAAGTAAAGAACACTCTAATTCTCTTTTTATTAATGAAATACTTGTAATAGTAATAACAGAAAATATCAATTTTACATTTCTTTCTTACTGCAGATGATGATCCACGCCCCCTTCCCCCCCTTCCAACAACCTCAATGTCGTGATTACATGATTAGGTAATCAATAATACATGCATATGCCAGAACAAATGAAGGGGACAAAGGAACTAATAATGTCATTTTTGAATTCATTTCAAAAATAAAGAAACCAAAAAAAAAATGATTGTACTAGTTATATAATTACAAGCATCATGTACCATATTGTGAAAACATATTTTTTATGATAAAAAATTTTTGAGATGAAGTATTTTGTCTCTATGATTAATGAATGTTATATGTTAATGAATGATTTCTATATGTTTCTTTATGCACAAAACCATGTATGTTTCTTTATGAATTTGTTGTTTAGCTAGTGTCTATGCATGAATCTTAATGTGTTGCTTTCATATATTTTCTAGTAGATAGATTGGATTATGGGGAATTGAGAGTGATGTGAGGGGAGGGGAGTGACCATAAGAGCTTCCACCTTCACATGGTTTTCCATGTTTAGTAGAGAATAAATTAGGATTTGGATAATCTTGGAGCAAACCTCCCTCGGTTGAACATAGCAACAACACAGTCAATGTTGATTTTGTTGTTGCTCCATCAAATCGAGGGAGGTTTGATCCAAGATTAGACTACTCCAATAAATTATTCTTGAAACCAAGAGGCTTTTATTCAGGTATTCATGCACTCAAGTCTTTATAATTATTATTTAGTCATGAAAATGTTTGTTAATTTATTTTATTATTGTGTTCATTCTTTAAGTGTTGGTTAAATTAGTAGAACAACTATTGGAGGAGATATTTTGGAACAACATTAAATGAATATCATACGAGGAAAACCTTCAAATATCTAGGTATTTAAGTTTTTATTTCATTTCTAATTGTAATTGATTTGTATGATTGACATGATGATTTATATTGTGATTTTGGTTCTTCCCACTCAAGTAGATGAAAAAGTGACGTCTTATCCTCTTGAAGCTCTTGCTCCTCCATAGAGGTAGAATTCCCATTCTCTTTGTCTACTATAGGGTCCACATCCTAATGTGAAATTAAGTGATGGGATGATAAGGTGATTGAGTTATATCTATTTAGGTGTAATGCTCATGATTCAGTTTATCTATGTCTTGTATAATGATTATGCTAAGATGTTTTAATGTTGAAAATTTTATGGCATGCTTCATTTATGATTACTCATGATTGTGATGATTATTTAAGATTTCTATGGATACCTTGCAAAAACACATGCAAATGTTAGTGTGCAATAAAATGTGCCAATTCATATTTTAAATTTGCATTGCAATGCTTAAAGTATTCAAGGTATAATTTATTTCAACACTTACACTTAATGGAGGATAAAACATATGACCTTGAGTCCTAGCCTCACCTCAAAATAGAACAAAATGGTAATCATGTTAACTATAGATGTGTAAATTATATACTTGGAAATTTTGGAATGTGGCTCATGTCCTTTGAAAATAATTGGGAGTTTGTTTACATACTTGGCAAGTACTTGTTTTCATAGTTCATGTTCTTGGCAATTATTTGTGACATGGTTCAAGCACTTGGAAAATATGTGGATATGATAGTTGGCATTTGCAAAAGGGTTTGGTAATTAATAGTGGGAAACAAATGTGCTCCAACACTTTTCCATACACCATATTTTAATTTGGAGCTAATGTCATTTTTTTGCATGGATAGGCGTGAAAGGATTATGATTCTCCATGTAGATCCAATGGTGGAAATTTTCCTCCTTTGCACATATCCCCTTACCCTAATTCTTGGATCATTCAACCTTTTGTTGAGACTTCACTCTGGATCTATTAAGGGTGGAAATGTGCTCCTTCTGTGGACATTTTCCATGCTCTCAAGGTCAATATAGGGTACAACATACACATATATATTTTTGGGTGAATATTCAAGTTGTTTTCTCAAGTTTATATCTCTTTCTTCAGTTCACAAGCATTGAAAGAGATCCTAGCTCTCATAAATAACATGAGCCTCCGATTTCAGTGGTCTCTTACTTGAGGAAGAGTTGTGGACATGTGAAATTATTTATTTTCTCAACCAAGCCATAAAGGATGCACTTGTCTCAAGGATTACTTTGAATACTAGAATTGGACATCAAGTAGTATTTTTACCTATGGTTTGATTGGTATAATAATGTTGCATGGGAATGAATTTGGCTGCAATTAAAGACATATTTTCATACCGACTTGTACTTATCATCTTAACACTTATACTTGTGACATGGATGTAAAAAACATCACCATTGTGTTTACATGTGCCATTTAGAACCCATTGTTGTTTTTCCACGGGATTTACACTTGGCCACAACACTTGTTTATCTATATAATTGTGAAGTTTTCAATCTTTGAATCTTGAACCTATCCCCTCCTTGGCACATTAGAATTGACTATTCTTGGTTCAAACCCAAAATAAGTTCATAGTCTTGCAATATTGGGTAAAAATCCCACAAATTTCTCGCTCTTTGTATGTCCTTTCCCAACCTTTGCAAACACCAACTTATCCATGGAAAACTTTGTTGGAATCTCATTTATCCTAATCAATTTTGTGGTTTTTTGGGCATGAAGTCATGGTATGGGTTATTTCCTTTGATTAAAATATGAGTAGCTTGGTATATGGACATGATAGGTTGTGTTTCACTTAAAACATCATGGTCTAACTATGCTCTCGATAGCATTGGTTGCATGCCATGATTGTTGGAATACTAAGAGGGGGGGTGACTCAATATGAGCCATTTTTTCCACTTTCAATAAAAATATATAATCTTCAACTTTATCATCAATATATGATTTATGATTTCATTCAATATATCATGAGAATATAACCAAAATCAATAACATTCAACAATATCACATTAGATACACAGTACCCTAGAATTTATGTGGAAACCCAAATGGGAGAAAAACATGGAATGTTTTCTTATATAAATATCAAGAATACATTCATAGGAAGCACCAAATTCTAAATTCTCTATCACCAATTGGAAGGAGGCATCAACCCCCTATTTACAAGCTCCAACCTGAAGGAAACTACAACTCCCTCATTTACTAGCTACGACTGGAAGGAGGCTCAAACCCCATGATTTACAGGCACCAACTTGAAGGAAGATCAAACTCCCTGAGTTCTTTGGATTCAAATAGAAGGAGGCTACAACCCCCTGATTTGCAGGCACCAACCCTAAGGAAGATACAACTCCTTGAATCCTTCAAAACCAACCGGAAGGAGGCTACAAACCCCTTTCCTTTCCCCGTCCTACCGCCCTGAAATATATGTGTAGACCTAAACTGTCACTACCACCAAAAAACTTGTAAATTCCACTTTCACTATCACTGTTACATCAACTTGTACCACTGTCACTATCTCATCAACCTGTAATTGATGATCAACCAATCATATAACCTATTACAATCCCTTCCATTGTCCTTGTCATTGATATATCATCAACAACCAACTATAACTAGATCCACAAACATGGATACCAAAAACCATCACCAAACCATGTACATAAATCATCAACCATGCACATCAACCTATATCAACCATGTGCACAAACGTGTACCATATCATGTACCAAGATCACCAAGAAATGCCTCTAACAATGTGTCATATCATCATCAATATATCTTCCTCAACCATGTACAAAAATAAGTATCAAACCATGAACCATAACATCACCAAGATGTGTCTCAACATGTACTATCATAACCAAGCATGTACCATAACATCACCAAAACATATACCAAACCAAATACCAAAATAGCCAAGATATACTTATAACAATGTATCATATCATCGCAAAGGTGTACCATATCATGTACCATCATCATCATGAAATCCTCAAGCATGTACCATAAACATAAGATACTACATATTGTTATATTTCCACTGAAATTGGTCTCACAGGATTTGGATCCTCTATGAATAATTTATGATTGTTTTACCCGGAACCCCTGTTTGAGACTAATTTCAGGACTAGTCAAAAACCCTATCGTCCACAGAGTGTATCTAAAAAAATACAATGACCCATAATATGAAATTTTTACCAGTAGTACCTTGAAATGTCTTCTCAACAACCACCAATTTTCATTATCTGAATCATTATAGAAATATAGTTATAGAAAAAATGGTAATATGACCTTTAAATAACATACCTTAGAACACATAACCACGAGACTTTATCCTCGCTTGGAATTTCTCCCTTCCTCACTTCATCTTCCCTATGAAATTCACCACAGATATCCTTGGTTACCTCGGATAGAATCAATTCATCACTAAGATAGATATTCAATGAACTTGTGTGTGTGAATTGTACTTATGAGAGACTTTTTGAGGTGTATATATACTTTTTCTAAGTAACCTCTTTCCTTAACTTTAGGGCTTCTTGAACTTTTTTTTTACAACCACTTTACCCTTTCATTAATGACTTGTAACCAATTAGGGGCTTCTTAACCATTCTTCAGGGTTTTCAAATTCATGATGGCATATCTCTCTAACTGTGAGGAACCATGTGGCATACCACCTACGATTGGAAATTAAACGAAAAGGACTATCCATCTATGAGGTTTTTGTATACACTTCCAGTATTCTTCAACCTAACTTTCCTTAGTCAAATTCAAGCCTCATGATAAAACCTATGGTTTTCTTGTAGAATTATTCTAAGCATATTCCCGTGAGGTTCATGCTTAGAGATATTCCATAAGGGGCCCACTTTGGAGACTTCTCCAAATACAACAATCACATATGTTGACATCAATTACAACCATTGATTGTTGGCATCAATGACAACCAATTTTCCAACAATATCAATGACAATCAATTGTCCAATAATCTCCCCCTTTGGCATTGATAGAAACACTCATACTCCACTTGTGACCAATGCTCCTCTGATGTTTATCTCCCCCTTTGACATCAATAGAAAAGGCTATCTCCCCTTGGGGTTTCTCTCCCTCTCTTCATGTTTCTAATCTTTCTCTTCTAATATTTATCTTTCTCCCCCTTTGACATCATGGGTAAAAGGGTAACTCCCCTTGTTGGTATACCTTATATAAACTATATCTCTTTGACTTCACGTGCTCCCCCCTATCTTCATGCTTCTGATGTTTCTTTCCTGATATTTTTCTCTGACAATTTCTCTCCCTTGACTTTTGTGCAAGATGTGGTGTAGATCAATGTGGTATTTATGTATATACTCTTCCTTTCTTATATTTCGATGCTTCTTGTCCATTGGTTCTTCCTCTTTTAATTCACTAACATATATATAAATAATTCAAAAATTACTTTTCTTCAAATCTTCATGGCTTGCCAAGTTCACATCAATGACCATACTTTATTCTAATGATATAGCTTTTGTTGTGACTTTCACTGCTTGCCTTCCTGACTCCACTTGTCCATTGATTTTGTTGATTCCAATTGTTTTTTTTCTTTCATCCACTGTCATGTATCTGTTTATACCTATTAAATATCTCATGAATCCATCTCTGTCCATATGTCATGAAACTATCCATGACTCTGCTACTCAACTACATACAATGTTGACCCATCTGTCACTTTACCATTTTGAATACTTCTTTAAATCTTCTGAAACTAATCACTACACATTCCTTGTTCTCAACCTATCTTCTCAATATGCAAATCAGACTCTACATGTCTACACAAATATGTACTTAATGTATCCATGTTTGAATGCATGCCTGGAATCCTCAATACAATCATGAATCTCTACCTAAAATATATTTCACTAATATTCTTTGTAACTGTTAGTTGATACCTGAAAGTTTCTTCTCAAACGATCAAACTATCACAATACATTCTACGCTTTTGTCATCAAACCACTCTGAAAATGCAAATACTTCAGACTGTTAGTTCTCTTATTTGTAGATTTGTTGCTTAGACTCCCCTTTTTCAATATTCATATTTACTGGGAGTCTCCAAGATGGATGGCTCATAAAAATACATGTTCTGATGCAAAGTAATATTCCTCTTCGTCTATGGATTCATCATCATTCTCTTATTGAATTCTAATGTTCTTTTGATATATGTCTTGAATTCTAAGATCTTCCTCTTTATCCTCTTTTTGGATTATGACCTCTTCCTCTTTTCCTGTGGATTCATCATGATCTCACACTACTGCAAATCCTGTGAGTATAATGTATGGGACCTGGTCTTCATTCACATGTTCTTCTTGTTTTTCATTTCTTCTCCAAACCTTCTTGTATATGACATTTTCCTTTCTACCTGTAGATTTGTCCTGGTCTCGTACTATTACCAATCTTGAGAGTATGACTTATTGGTGTCCTTCATTCATTTGTTCTTCCTTTACCTGTTCTTGTTTTCTTTTCCAAACCTTCTTATATTTGATATCAATGTTCCCTTTCATAGAAGTATCAATCATTCTTCTACAATCACAAGTTATATGTCCATAGTTTTTACATTTGTAACATTCAATATTGTATGGAGTCACATATGCATTTCTTGCTTGACCATTTATTCCATAATCTCTACAACCTCCAGCTTTATGTCCAAAGTTAGTACAAAATAAACTATGACCATAAAATAAACATGCATACCTGGGACTAAATCATTTTCTTTGTGATGTGGTCTTTCTGAACTCATGCCTTAGATAATCACGATCTTCTCTTCTGTTGTTTCCTTCACAATTGTTGAAAATTCTTTGATACCTAAAAGTGGTGGATCTTCTTTGATATATGTCTCTTCTGTAATCCTCTTCTTGAGTCTTCTTTATTTATGGAATGTTCTCCTTTGAGGACTTGCATTCTTACTTCTTGATAGAATCTTTGATGACCTTTGAATAACTCTGAGCCTTGTCTTCATTTTTCCTTTCTAGTGACATGTAAAATTTATCTTCAATTTTATTTACTGATGACGTGTTGCTTCCTTTCTCTTAAACATTCTTTCTAAGCTTGAAAAATTTATTTCTTAATATGACAACTTATTCTTCAAGCTTCTCACAATATTCTTCTTTCTTCATCATCTGGATCTTCATGACTTCTTCCTTTCTCTTTGCTTCTCTAAGTTGGATATTCAAAGAGATAATTTCTTCTTCAAGAATTATTTCTTGTTGACTAAATTATACTTCAAGTTTACTTAAGTCCTAAGATATTTCCTTGAGATGGCTAGTCAAAATATTTTCTCTCTTCTTGTCTTGCTTTCTTTGTGCTAGTAGTTCGTCTTCCAAAAACTACTTTTCTTCCAACTGTATTTTGTGTGTTTCTTCAATCCTTATGGCTTCTTCTATTTGAAATTTTAGGTTTGTAATCATCTGTTGGACTTATTAAGAGTTGGGATTTTGAGGCTTCCTTTTTATATTGATCAATTCTTCCTCGAGTGACTTGTTTTTCCCTCTTTCTTTAACCAGCTTGTCTAAATCCCTAGTTAGGTGTATCTCATAATATTATTCTTCTGAATATTTCTAACTTCTTTCTTCCCATACTAATTCAACATCTTCTTCATTTTGATTAGCATGTTCTAGTTTTGCGGTAGAATGGGATTCTGTAGAATATAGATTATGTAGCTTATCCCAAAGTTCTTTGGTTGATGAACATTGTCCCACTTTATATTTT
>ML834001.1:24197-43993 GCA_009831015.1 Picea engelmannii | reverse complement strand
TCTTCACATAAAATTCTGAGTGTTTTAAACCTAGATAGATAGTCTCCAAGGCAAGAAAAATCACTTGGACTCAAGGTCAGTATTTGATTTTCTAACTGTTGTGCTCGAATAATATTGAGTTTACCAAACATAGATTCAATCTTTTCCCAAGCTTCTTCGAGGTCATCAATGTCTTGAATGTGGTACCTTAAATCAAGAGAGATGGAAATTCTGATTAGTCCATGTGCTTCGTCATTCCTATTATCCCACTTGGCTTTCTTATCAGCATCAGTGGGTTCTTTTTCATTTCCCAAGGTAATCAAGTACAAGCCTTTACTTCTTAATAAATCTTCCATATGAGATTTCCATTGGAAGTAGTTGTTGCTGGTAAGAAAGACAGTACTTGTAGAATCCATATTAAATATGCAAATAATGTGGATTTAAAAACTGAAACTGATGGTCTGGATGGAAAGAGCTCGAAAAGTTATGCGGTTATAAAAAAAACGGCACTGAAAATGGACTTTTGATGTGAGAGTTATGCCCTTTTTTAAAAAGGCATAAACGGTAACCAAATGACCACGTGATAGTGTAAGCTGCTTTATGAAGTGACCCACTTTTATAAAGAGAAGTGGGGATCACTTTTACAATGAAGTTACCTTATAACAAAAAGGTTGCATGCAAAATAACTCTAAAATAAAATATTAAAGCTACTTATAGTGATTCACTTTTCTACTTGAAGTGAAATACACTTTACAATTTTTGCATAAGTTTTTCAAAAAAGATAACAAAAGAGAGACTTGAACTCAAGACCTCTTACTTAATAAGACAAATTTTAACCAAATGGTCTAGCAAAACATATTGTAATGTTCAGAAGGAGGATTGTTGTTGTTGTTGTTGTTGTTGTTGAAGACGGCCTTGGAGAGCGTGCTAATTTTTTTTTTTATTGAAGATGGCCTTGGAGAGTGTGCTAAAAAATTTTTTTGTTGAAGACGGCCTTGGAGAGCATGCTAAAAGAAAAACAAAAAAAAATTGCTTCTCGATGACAACAAGGGTTAGATCTCGGTTAGCTTACCTGGAAGATGCACCTTTTCCTATATGCTTCTAATTTTCCGAGATCGCACAGGGCGCAGGGAAAAGAGCATACACATATCTAAAAGAGTAGCAACCCAGAAATAAAAAATACAAAACCGAAATAAAACCCAACAAACTTCTCTGCAAAAATTTTAAAAAATGCGTATTCAAACTTTATACCTCCGGATCTGACTGTAATGGTCGTATCTTGGGCAAACAGAAACATTTTCGAGTGAAAAGAAAAATGTTCCTCAATGAAACAAGTGCTCTGGATGCAATGGAACAGTCCTCTCATCCCAGAAATGTATGGAAGAGACAGAAAATGGAGATGAGGCAACTCGTCTTTATGATCTCGATCTACAACAAGAGTGGATATTCAAACAGGCTCTGATACCATGTTCGACAACACAGGTATTCCAACAGAGGACAAACACCTTCAGTAACCACTCAAATAACCAGATCAATGATCAACACGTCGATGTTTTCACGTGGTAAAACCCCTACGGGGAAATATCCACGGCCCCAGCCAACGCAGCCTCTTGGAGCAGTTTATTAATGCAAAGAAAAATATTATAGAGAGATTTTACAAGAGAGTTTCTCACAGTCGATCATCAGCAAATGAACCTCCATGCTCTTTAAATAGAGATCATGGACCAATCGGGTGTCAAGCCATGGATCAATGGCTGTTAAGATCGAGGAGAGTATGAACCATCGGATCACTCTACGTCGAGAACATATCGTGACCGTTGGATTTCCTAACTGCAAATGCATACTAATGCATACTAAAGAAACACACTAGAAAACACACTTTTACCTAACGACACAATAGACCAAGTAGATCTTACTAACTCCTAAGTGTCTAAATATCCTAACAAACAAGACAAGATAAAGAGCCTACCTTGTCTAGACGTTTGATGAAGTCCACCGTTGAGCACTTGACTCAAAGCAATACACATGCAACTTGTCATCAACAACCAAGAAACGCAAGCATATGGTGATAATATATAATGTGATCGCATTCAATAGCATAATCCATCAACATTCATAACAAATATGCCCATGGAATAAAAATTCAAATATTTGCAAGAAAATAATTGGACGAGAAAAGAGTATTTCTATTAAAATGTAATCAGCAGAAGTGAATGAATTACAAACTTTTGTGTCGGCACAGTTCGGAACCGAGAAACTAAGTCCCTTCTAGCTAGGCCTCCACCACTTCAATCCTCCACCAAAGGAAATCTCATATAAGACAGACAATGAGGTTATCAATCATGTAGGGAATAGCTTGGGGGATGAACAATGTGTTCAAACTTAAAATGATAAAGGGATGCAGACTCAATATGAAGTGAATAATTTCTCCAGAGTAACTTTGCTCTCAAAGTTGAATATTTCTCTCTTTTCCATAGCTCGGATTTGGCCCATTTATAGCCTTCAAGTGGAACTGAAGGGATGAGTCGGAACGTTTACAGTATATGGAAGGTCAAGGATCATGGATCTCGTGACGTGACATGGAAACCCGACACCATTTTTTAATTTGGGCACAAAACCTGATGTACACAGGCTGTAGTGGTGCAACCTACGTATACGCATATTGTATAATAGGTAGGGCGCATATATGTGGAAAAATGTTGTTTTTAGCTCTGGGATTTGCAAAAAGGGACTTCGTCTGCATAGGGAAATGGAACAAGGCCTTCTGAGAAAATTTGCATAGGTTGAGGAAACTCTTGCTATAACATATGCCCCCTAATGTGTGAGGTCATAGGAGTATCTGCGATGGACGAAATACATTATAATACCCAGAAGTGGAGTAATGGAGACCCAAATGGATGAACTAGTTTCTCATGAGAATATTACAATCTGTATTGACTTTGCGCACATGGCTGCCAATTTGAATTACACTGCAGATCCATGTGAAAATATACCAAACAGTTGTTCATGGCCATGAATAGGAAATACAAAGGTGGTTGCATGCCAAAGGTTTTCATAGTCAAGAACAAGGCCCAATAAAACCAGTCTCAAAATCAATCTGAAGATATCTTAATACAATGGAGTACAATCTGATCTCCCATGATTACTGAAGTCACATAGGTACTGGTCCAATGAAAGATAGCCACAGCTCAAGAAAGTTGTGACTATGAACTGATGTCTTCAAGTCTTCTACACGTTCCGCCAAAGGTGAAAGTCTACATCCTATGAATAAAGGAGTTGAGGTTGAACACAATGAGACTTTGTTTGATTAGCGATCATTAAGGTATACCGTTAACAAATGTGAGACAACATACCGATAATGAAAGTAGGTATCAAGACACCGAGTACATTCTTACAAGTGTGAATAGAGGATTTAGGATCAAACACTTGAAGAATCCATCAATCAAGAGACATTGATGTATTCCTAACTGTCGATGGCAAGAGAACCTGCCATTAATGACTGCAAGTCTCTAGCTACTCATAGGAATCTAGGTCTCATTTCCAGAATAGATTGGTTGAATTCAATGGAAGGAGAATCATTGAAAGGAGAGCATTGAGGCATCTCTCATCATTCAGCACGAGGTACAAAGTATGATCTTAATTATTTGGAGGAAATGATCAGATGAAAAACATGTTCACAAACCAATGACCTTGTGCGTCTTTCATGTGTGCCAGATGCAAGTGGTACACGAAAAAGACCCTCTGAATAGCAACCAATAAGGAAAATTGTTGAAAAAGGAGAGGAAACCACCAATAAGTCTAATTGCATCCAATACATTGCATGAATCCTAATGTGTGAATATATTTCTTGCCATCGAACATAAGGGAAACCACCGAGTCAACGACCAATGATGAAATGTTGACTATTGGGTCCAAGATTACCTAGCAATGATGAAAGTAGGACCAGGGTGCGCAATAGGAATACAAATTCATGTAACTCTGAGGCACACTGAGGGTATGGCCGACATGTAAAGTAAAGAGTTCTGAGGAATGGCCGACATGGGTTGATAGACATCCTTTGAACAATAGCATGAGACATATGGAAGACTCTGCCAGCATAGACTCAATGATGAAACTTTGAGATGAAGGAGGCATAAATAAAACTCTCTATAGGGACTATAAGAGTAACTAGTCGGGGGAGTAAACTCTCTGTAACGATCTCATATTCCTAAGGTCATGCTAAACCCAAAATTTTTATGACAAGTGGACTCAAAAATTATGTGCTCTTTTCAAAGGTGACACGACTACTGCCAATATAAGATAATATTATTTTCCCGCCCATCTTTTTTTTGTTTTTTCATAGTCAAATGAATGATATAATATAGAGGAGGAAACGATTGTTGAAAGTAAGCAATCTATTTACAACAGTGGAACATACCTGTGCTCAATGCAAGGAGGTGCATGCGGGAGATGGACACTCGGGGGAATGTTTCATCTTGGGTATAGGGTGTCAACCTGCAAAGGATATAAACAAGGCTCTGCTTGGTTGATGATGAAAACTTATGAGGTGAAAGGCTTATAACGCAGAAGCGAGAACCATCCATAGGCTCAATATTGCAAGCAAGAGAATGATATGCAATTACAACTTAAAGCCAAAAAATGTCCTTTTTCATAATCTTAATCTACTTGGTTTGAAAAAGGGATAAAATTGCACCAAATAGAGGTCCTTTCAAATCACATTTTACGAGTGTGAAAGAGACAAGTTCACTCAGTGTTGGCCCTTGACTAAGTTTTGGGAGATCCTTGGTCAAGTTTGACCTATTTTGGGACTTCGACAGCCTGTCGAAGACAGAGCGCAAGATGAAGCAGAGATCGCGGGATCTCGACCCCTTTTTGGGATTTGGGATTATGTAACGGGTATGGGATGTCGGGCCATGGGTTTACCCATGTTTAGGCCTATTTTTTAATGTATATATAGATGTTTAGGCAATGTAAGGAGAGAGATAGAAGGGGCATCTATGTGATGTTAGGTCAATGTGCTAAGTGCTAGTGATTGATCTATGTGATAGGAGGATTGTAAGTGCTCTGTGCATATTGTGTGAAGCTTGCAGACCTAAGTGCAAGTGACTATAGAAGGATTAGTGTTGTAATGAAAGGAAGAAGGATCTAGCGAGTTGTGTAGATCTTTTGTCCTATCCGGAGTAGGGTTTTGAGGCTCTGTGCATGTGACCTATTGAAGAAGCTAATAAAGAAGAAGAGTTGGTGGACGTAGCCCCAAGGTGGGGGTGAACCATGTATATGATGTGTTGCTCTTCTTTGTGCGATGTGTTGGTGTATTTATGTGTTATTTTCCAAGTGCTTGATATAGATAGATAGATAGATTTGTTTATTATTTGTGCTTATGATGAATCTAGATGCTAGATATGACATAGGTGAATGTGCTTAGTTCTTGAATCTGCTATATCTAATCCATTTCTTATGCTGAGTGCTTAGATACATTAGATCTGGTTGAATGTTGTGATGCTTTGTTTCATTTGTGAAGTAGATATTGGGTAAATAATGATGAACTGATGGTTCTAAGTGCTCCATTAAGTGTTATAATCACATATCTGTGTCCCAGCTAAGGTTGCAGACACTTGAGTCCTACAACCACCCCTGCCTCTACCTCGGGTGAGACTTCATTTTCTCATAGGTGATGCCAAAAGGGCCGGTATTTAGGTTTTTTTTGGTGTGTTGTTGTAGCATTGAACCATGGGTCTACCCCTGTGCCAACACACAACAATATTTTTTCTTTTTGAGAGAGTCAGAAAAGAGCTTAACCAAAACTCACGACCTTTCAAATCCAATTATCGAGCGTGAAAGAGACAAGTTCACTCGGCAATCTTTTCTCTTTTTGAGAGAGTCGGAAAATATCTTAAACAAGACTCAGGAATATTGTTCTAAGAAGCACATAATGGGGGAGGCCAAAGCTCCCGTGCAGGACTTCTGTCAAAATTCAACAACTCACATATAGCTGACACAATCTTGGGAAAACCCAAATCTTTCCAAGTTGATGAGGATAAAATACTTGCAAATGTTGCCTCATCTAAAATATATCGAAGAATGCCCCTTATCTGGAAAGGTGTAGAAGAAGGAAGTCGAGGTTATAGAAAGTCATTCCAATCAAAGGAAACCACCCTAGGACTTGGAGGAAGTGTGCTCGGAGAGAGTAAAATGCTCCCTTGTTCAGAAGGTACATGACTATAAATTATAATGACATGGTCAAAGGACGCATCACCCTCCAAAAGAAGAGTGGGATTGACCGAAGATGGCATCGACAATGTCACTTGCTTAGGCTTTTCACTCTCCAAGAGAAGAGTAGGATCGGTCGAATATTTCATCGGCATGACCACTTCTTCAACCATTGGTTGAATAGGATGTGAGACAACAAGGTCAATATATGCATCACCCCCAAAAATAGGAGTGGAGTTGGTCGAAGATTGCATCGACATGACCATTGGTTGAACAAGATGCGAGAAAAAAAGTTCAAGAGACGCATCACCCCCAAAAATAAGATTGGTGTCAACCGAGTATTGCATCGACATGACCACTGTATCAACCAAAGAAGGTTGAGAAACCAAAGACGACTCAGAACCCGAAGGGCCCCCAAGTAAGGACCATGCTTCTGGTACCACAACAGTAGCAAGGCACAAACGCGTAAGGTGATCTCCTTCACAAATCCTACAAAGGAACTCAGGATTACGTCTTACACATCTAAGCTTCTCAATCATATGAATTCCCCCAGTATGACTTGCAGTGGCTGGTGACATTCTCCCAGCATGACTTGCAGAGGCTAGTAGCAAATCCCCGACATGACTAGAAGAGGTTGGTGATGTATGTGCAGTGTGACTAGAAGTGACTACATTTGTTCCCCCATCATGACTTGCAATGGCTCGTTGTGGGTATTCAACATGACTAGCAGAGGTTGTAGACCAATCTCCAAGATGACTAGCAGAGGTTGGTGAAATAATTCCAGTATGACTTGCAGTGACTGGACTTATGGTGGCAGTTGGTTGTGGAATTTGAGACCAAGGTTCCAGGAAAGACTGGTCTTGATAAATTGCAGGCCAAGAAGGGTTCTGGTATACACCATGGCCATGTCTAGTAGGATAGTATCCTCCTCCATATTGATTTAGTAAGGGGTGTAAGGGCATCGACACCGAGGAAGTCACTTGCGAAGAAAAAGTGACATGACAAGGGCTACTCATGTGAGGATATATGTTGCCCCCAGATGAAGGAACTTCATGAAGGGGGTTTCCCATACTATAAAATTGATTCCCCCCAGATGAAACACCAAAGGAAATATGGAGGTCTTCCATGGGAAAAGTGTTCATAGGAACCGACATAGCAGATGAAGGATAGATGGGCAGAGTGTAATAAGTAGAATGACCACCCATTTGAGCACTAGCTCTTGGAATAGTGGATCTATAGGAAGGAATATTCTAATATCCTACCGTAATATTTGTTTGAGGGATATGAATCCCATCAAATGAAAAGGGAGAATAAAGAGGCATCATGCCCCCAGACCCAAAACGAGGATTCACATAAGGAGACGAGACAGAGGATGTCAAGTGTGAAGACACGTTTGACATACCATGAGAAAAATGATTAGAGACCCAAGGCTTTGACGGGGTATCATAATTTTGCATACCATTATGAAACACAGACAGATTCTTCCCCATGAAATGAGTGAATGTCATGGGGGAGGTAGAGCTAAATGAGGGAGCCAAAGGGACTCCACTATCCATGATAATGACACTCATGGCACAATGCAAAATCCTAAGGTCAAATAATAATCAAAGAGAACACCAAAATAAAATATTAAAAAGGCCAATATGCACACAAACAGGATAAAGTGGCCGAAATGGGTGTCCCTCTCTAAATTAGGTATGCCTCACCCAAGAGGGGATTGAGACTTCCTACTAAAGATCAGAGGTATCAGAATCAGTTATAAGGGCCCTCGTGGGCTTAACAACCATTCAGTCAGATCCCCCCAGAGAGGTAATCCTCCATAAAGGTTGTGTGTTGTATGACCCTTATCTAACCCTGGGTACCTACAGAATAACCCTGAAAGTAACCTATGTGGTACCTATGTCAAGAAACTAAGCAGCCAAGATATAACTGATGCGCAGGAGAACAATCGTAAGTCAGTTCCACCGTATGGGTAGGGTAACAAAGATCAAAACCTTGAAATCACTTCCTCTCATAGAGGTAAAGGTACTATCAAGATCCCCATATACGAATAGATCCCCAGAAATATATGTGACACTAAGAAGGTATTGGGGGGATATCCCCTCATCCAACCTCACGCGACCTCGTGTTTAACTCAGGTGTGAGTGGAGCCTCCTGACGTCAGCAATTATACAATGGATTTCACCACTCCCTTAGTCAGAAACATATGTTTATTTAATATCCTTGGAAAAGTTTACTTGCAAAATCCTATTCTAAGGCTCTAAA
The DNA here is from genome assembly GCA_009831015.1 of Picea engelmannii. Lineage (NCBI taxonomy): Eukaryota > Viridiplantae > Streptophyta > Pinopsida > Pinales > Pinaceae > Picea > Picea engelmannii. The sequence goes on along the minus strand of ML834001.1, from coordinate 35,539 downwards.
TCCTAAGCTACTTTGTGCACCCTAGAAAATAAAATAGTTTCTAATCAATTTTAAATTATCAGTGTTTCTTTTAGTGGCTTTTATTACTCAAAAAAGGTGTGGTCGTGAAACTAATGATGTTATGACTCAACAAGTAAGTAAAATAAATGAATATGAATAAAATGCAAAGTCCTAACTTCAATTCCCAATAAATGATATGCTTTTCAAAATGCAATTTTCAATTTAGTTCTGCAATTCCAAATAAGATGCAAAATTTCTTTACATGTACTAAGATCAATGATAAGGACCCAAAATATCAAATGCCAACAATGAAAAATTCCTAATATTTTTGTATTTTCAATATAAAAGAATGAAAATGCAAGGACTGAACAACAGCTTGATATAAAAACTTTATTGTATGTAAACAGAGACAAACCAAGTAGGACATCAAGAAGCAAACACCCATCCCAATATGCAAGGACAATCAAATGAAAAGGATGATAAGAAAGGCACCACCCAAAAATTCAACCAAAGAAAGGTTTCCTATCATTCCACATACACTTAACAGTCATAACAGAGACCCAAGAAGACTCAGCAACCATCAAAACTTACCCAACAAAGATCAAACCCAACAACCAAGCAAAAAAGGGTGATGTATGTGAATTTTCAGGGGAAAATCACGTATATATGCCTCTTATAGAAGAACAACACGCGTATGTACGCAACTGTCAGGTAAAAACCCACGTATATGTGTTAAAACACAACCAAGTTAAGGAGAAGGATAAGAAACTCAGACTCAGAATGAACAGAGGTTGTCAAGCAGTCAGACGACAAGAAACTCAATATAAACGAGAGAAATAAAAGGAGACAAACACTCCAAAACCTGAAATGAAGATTCTACCCCCAGTATGGTCGCCAATTTTTTTATGAGGAAAATCTCTCTATGTCTAGGGGTAAACCACAATAGATGGAAATGACTGCAGAAATCAACTCTAATCCCAGGTATAGCTATATAAACAAATATGCTAACAAGACAAGATAAAGAGCCTACCTCGTCTAGACGTTCGATGAGGTCCACCATTGAGCACTTGAATCAAATCAATACACCTTCAACTTGTCCTCAACAACCAAGAAACTCAAGCATATGGTGATAATATATAATGTTAGCACATTCAATTGCATAATCCATCAACATTCATAACAAATATGCTTATCGAATAATAATTCAAATGTTTGAAATATGTTAATTGGGAAAGAAAAGAGTATTTCTATAAAAATGTAATCAGTAGAAGTGTTGGCACAGGGGCAGACCCGGGGTTCAACGCTACAACAACACACCAACAAAACCCTAACTACCGGACCTTTTGGAAACACCTGCGAAGCAGATGAAGTCTCACACGAGGTAGAGGCAGGGGTGGTTGCAGTACTCAGATGTCTGCAACCTTAGCCGGGACACAGACCTATGATTCTAAAACTTAACAGAGCACTTAGTAGCTAATATTCATCAATATTCAGTCTTATTATACTTCGCGGATAGCACAGAGCATCGCAACATTTACTAAGATCTAATATCTTTCAACACTTAGTAACAATAAAACATATCAGATCCTGTAGATCAGCACTAAGCATATTCATACATATCAGAGCTAACATTCATTCATAGCTTATAAGAACAAAGCATAAATATATCTATCTAAACACATCAAAGAACTTCGCAAAGGAAGAGACAAGCACATCAAGTTGAGGCACAGAGCACAACACACAGATTTATCGTGGTTCACCCCCACCCTGGTGTTGCACCTCTTTTTTCACCTAAATGAGAAAAACATAGGTGATTACAAGCTTAGTTGTGTTAGCTAAGAAAGACAGCAGTAAAGGAAAGGGTTAGAAGAATAAACATAAAAGACTAAGCTAAGAATTAAACTAGGAAAGGAAAAAACAATTAAACTATTGTGCATAAGGACATAAGAACAAGAAACAAACAAGACTCATGTCACCAATGGAAAGGATTGTATTAGTGAAAAGAAAACACCAAAGATAAAGGGGACTTTGGGTCCCTTCTTCCTCCAAGGGAGGGCTCTTGGACCCCCAAGATTGAGCTCTTCTTACAACTTGAAAACTTGAAAGAAATGGTGAAAGAATCCCAAGCTAACCCACTCAAGAGGTGATGTGGATTGCGCAAATGGAATGGTGCTAGTATACTCTTGATGAGAAAAGAGGATTCCCCAAGAGAATAGCAGCAGCATAACCTTACAAATGAATTCCTTGAAAATCCATGGCCTCCTTTTATAGCATAGCTTTAAGGCATTATGCAATCGGTTCTTAGTGTGAACAAGGGGCCCTTTAGGGCACCCTTAGGTCTTTGACCAGCCCCCCACTTGGATTCAGCGTGGATTTGAGGGTCAAATCGACTTGGGAGTTGAACCAAAAGTGGGTGAGGGGTTGACAAGAACCATAAATGCGTCGTTGATGGAAGTGCACAGCTTTTACTATAAACAATCACGCATGTGCGCGGGTTTTCCTATATAAAGTAGCACATCTTGAGCATGTGCACAGGTTTTCCTGTATAAAGTAGTGCATCTCGGGCATGTGTGCATGATTCCTTTGGTGAATTTGGGCACTTCAATTTTTTGACCCAATTGTATAGTTTTTGCCTCTTGGGCATGCATTTCTGAAGCTGTGGGTGAACTAATAGGTGTTTAGAGATGTTGGATTCCTGTAACCATTTGTGGACAAAATTTCAGTGATAACAGATGCCCCCTGATGGATGAGGTTAGGAGCATACGTATAGCTGAAATTCATCAATGTTTCTTCTACTGAGAGTATCATTGTAAGAGAGAGCAATAATGAGAGTATCAAGAGCAACTCGTTGGAGGGAGAGGGGAACCTGAAGAACCCAACCTTTCGTAAGGTGTAAAAATAAACTGTGTACACACGAGGCAGGCATGCCCCATGCTCGTGCTATGTAACTCAAAAATGTGTAATACAGTAACTGAAACTGTGTGTTGGTGTAGATCACCGCAGCGCCCTCCGGGGTGGTTTGATAATGACAGAGGACAATTCTGATGGTGAACAAACTCTAAAAAAAGGTAAGGACACCTATGAGAGGTATCGATGATACTCAGGCATTGATAGCCTATCAAATTTCATAGGTCTTCAGCATATATGAAAATAAACTTCAATAGTCGCAAAGTAAGACCCACTACAACATGAGAAAGAGTTGAAGTCGAATGTCATGGGGGTCAACGACAACAGAGGGAAATGATGGTTCTCTCTGTGTCGTCCGAGACACCTCATTGTAAAGGTAATGAGAATCAAGATATTGTCGCCCTCCTGGAAACTTTGTTGATGTCGACAGAAAGGGAGACGCGACTTCGAGAAGCGAAGGGCTTCATGAAATCTACTTGGACAAAATTAGGAACTGATGAGGAACATGGACAAAGTCAAGGAGTAGTGAGACACAAGACTTCCTTTGGTTGGGGAGCGGTGTAAAGTGGCAGCAACCATGAAATTGAATCTAGTGTCAAGGGGACATCTAGATGAGGGTAAATTGTTCCAGAGGTGTGAAAAAATGGACAAATGCAGAGATCAAAAAGGTTTATGGACTTGTAAGATACTCGAGGTTTATGGATAATGTCAGTAAGGGTAGGAGTTTTTTTTTTTTTTAAATGCCCCAACCAAGGGCGACATGGGTTGCTTTGCCAGGAAAAGAAGGTCGCCAAGGGTGACGACAAAAAGCTATGTAAATGCTGGAAAGAAAGGCTTTTTACAATTAAATGGATAAGGAATAACTTGGGATGAGTGTACAAATACAGAAACGGGTGCCCCAGTGCAAGATGGTTGGGCCGGTTAGGGCGCAATTTGTGTGGAGAACTGGTGGAGGTTGGGGGCCCCATGGGTGAGTTTCTGTATGAGGTAAATGGAATGGAGGGAAATTTATGGATGGGAAAACTGATTGTGGATGAAATGGATGGTTAATGATATTTCAGAGGCACAGTCAAAATAGAACCTGGAAGAGATAACCTGGGAGTTCATTGGGAAAGCTAGCAAAATGAGGAGAATGAGTATGTGGTTGATTCTTGGAAATGTGTAAGACTATCAAGACTCCCATCCCTAGGGGGTGAAAGCATCATGAGTGTCAAAGTGCCAATGGGGACTATGAATGGGACAACTCATGTGGGGGACAGTGCTACCGGGTGACAATACCAAAATGCAGCGGAGGTGACAGTACTGCAGAGCCGGATATGAGGATCCTACATGAAAATTTCAGAGGTTGTGACTGGAGATGCAATTGAGATTCAGAGGGAATGATTACATGCCAGTGTCGATCATATACCTGAAGGGGATGTGTTGGTGTGTGATGACCTAGTACCTACACACATGAAAACCAAATACCCGACGTGAACAATATCTGAAAATAAAGGACCTATAACAGTTATTTGATAATTTTGAACATGAGCAAGCGTACCTGAGTGTGTCATGGAAAGATGCTCCACTGGGGAAAAGCGAAAATGATAACCTGATGAAAATTTTTGTGTAAGTGGCCGAAGATGGTTCGGAAAACGGAGCTTATGGGCTCCTGTACCAAAAAATGAAAGTGGGGAAAAGGGCTTAGATATGGACGATGGGTCCATAATGCCATCCCAGTTTCACTGACACTATGGACGATCGGGAGGTAATTTGGTGGGAAGACATGGACCTCCCCTTTTCTCGAGGACTGATGAATAAATATAATGAATTACATTCATGGGAGCATTGTCATGGAGTGCTGGAGGAAGCTCAGGAGGATATGTGTGGCATTCTGCGGCTAATGTGTGGCAAATGTATGGGATAGATGGGAAATGATGAGTGTAATGCCCATATTCTGCACATATGGCACATGCGAAATTGGTTCGTATATGTTGTTTGCATGTGGTTGATGATGTCGTAGTAGTGTGGGACGTCCTTGGTGGAGTGGTAAGCAAAAGGTGTTCTTGAGGAAGCTGGATAAAACTGCGTAGCTTGGGAAGAGAAGGACTTTTTTGAGTGGGCTATCATTTTCTTTTGCATAAGGGGCAAGGGAGTTGAACTCAGGGAGGTAGTAGAGCGATGGGCTCTTTCTTCTTCCATCTGCCCCCAGCCGCAACGATGGTGCTAGTGATTGGGGGTGAGGGTGGTGTGGTAGGAACAAGTATTAGAGTCTGCACTGGGATTGCCTCTGACTGAGGAGGGATGGATGGTTGAGGAACCATATTAGGTGGATGTAGATATCATACCAGGATTTTCCCCTGGAGGGGGGGAAGATCTATGATAAGTGGTGCGGTGGCACTCTCAAGGAACTCCTGAGGTAGTATTTCTTCCACTGGTGGAACTTTGATATGGGGAGGGGACTTAGTGATAGGAGTCTTTTGTCACCTAAATGAGAAAAAAAAAGGTGCTTACAAGATTAGTTGGGTTAGCTAAGCAATACAACAATAAAGGAAAGGGTTATAAGAATAAACATAAAATACTAAGCTAAGAATTAAACTAGGAAAGGAAAAAACAATTAAACTATTGTGCATAAGGACATAAGAAGAAGAAACAAACAAGACTCATGTCACCAATGGAAAGGATTGTATTAGTGAAAAGAAAACACCAAAGATAAAGGGGACTTTGGGTCCCTTCTTCCTCTAAGGGAGGGCTCTTGGACCCCCAAGATTGAGCTCTTCTTACAACTTGAAAACTTGAAATAAATGGTGAAAGAATCCCAAGCCAACCCACTCAAGAGGTGATGTGGATTGCCCAAATGGAATGGTGCTAGTATGCTCTTGATGAGAAAATATGTTTCCCCAAGAGAATAGCAGCAGCATAACCTTACAAATGAATTCCTTGAAAATCCATGGCCTCCTTTTATAGCATAGCTTTGAGGCATTATGCAACAATTCTTAGTGTCAACAAGGGGCCCTTTAGGGTACCCTTAGGTCTTTGACCAGCCCCCCACTTGGATTCAGCTCGTATTTGAGGGTCAAATCGACTTGGGAGTTGAACCAAAAGTGGGTGAGGGGCCGACAAGAACCATAAATCCATCGTTCATGGAAGTGTGGCTTTTACTGTAAACAGTCGCGCATGTGCATGGGTTTTCCTATATAAAGTAGTGCATCTTGAGCATGTGCGCGGGTTTTCCTATTTAAAGTAGTGCATCTCGGGCATGTGTGCGTGATTCCTTTGGTCAATTTGGGCACTTCAATTTTTTGACCCAATTGTATAGTTTTTGCCTCTTGGACATGCATTTTTGAAGCTGTGGGTGAACTCATAGGTGTTTGGAGATGCTGGATTCCTGTAACCATTTGCGGATGAATTTTCAGTGATAACACCTGGGGCTACGTCCACAAAGTATTCTTCTTTATTAATGTCTTCAATCGGTTACAACACAAAGCCTCCAAACCTTACTGTGCACAGGAAAGAAGATCTGCGCATCTTGCAAGATCCTTCTTCCTTGCCTTACAGCACAAAGCCTTCTACAGTCTCTCACGGGGACTTGCACTTAGCTCTACAAGTATTACACAAAATGCACAAAGCCTTATAATACTTGATCACATAGATCCAACTCTTAGCACTTTATCCAACTTGCACTAAGCAATCACCAAGTGCACTAAGAAACAACTTCTACTATTTCTTACATTGCCTATCTATTTATACATTACAAAAGTGGGCCTAAGTGTGGGTGAACCCACAAGCCAACATCCCTTCCCCATACATTAAACCAAAACCCTAAAAGGACCCAAAAAGGGGTCTAGCTTCCACGATTTTTGCTTTGTGTTGCGCTCCATATTTGACAAGTTGTCGAAGTCCCAAAAATGGTCAAATATGACCAAGTGTTCCTCAAAACTTGGTCAAGGGCCAACAGGCCCCCAACACTCACCTTTGACTCGTCTCAAGTCACTCAGGTTTGGGTAACTCTGCCTCAAAGGTCTCGAGCTTGGCTCGAGATACTTTGACTTGTCTCTATGCTACTGCTTCTTTCTCAACAAACTCCTGAACAACCGTTTCGCTGATAGGTACTTCTAGTTGTTGCTTGACTGTAGAAACTACTTATTCAAGTAGTGTTCCTTGGCCTTCAATTTCTTCAAACAATAGGTAGGTCACCTCCTGGCTTTGCTGGAGTTTCTGGGTGACTTCCATCACTCTGTTCTATGTGGTAAGAATGAGTTTTTGGTCATTGCATTGTTCCTGAGATCTCTTCATCCTCTCGATGGGTGACATGAGCTTGAGCTGCACCTGTATTGTATCGGCTTGCTACTTTGCTTCCTGGAGTTGGGACTCCAGTTTCTTCAACTCTGGGTCTTTAGATAGTTGTTCATATATCTACATGCTTCTGCTACTTAGCTTTTTACATTCTGCAACAAGTGTTTTAATCCTTTCGGCTGCGTTCTAAGCATTCAATTCTCGCGTGTCGCGCACTTCTTGTGGAGTATGTGGTATGGTATGAAGCTCGAATTCCACAACCCTTTGTTGAAGTTGTTGAATAACTTCAGCCAGCTTCGTCATTTTGCGCTCTATGGGATATTCAGCCTTCTTCTCTAATCCAGTCACAGATTGAAATGCTATGTTGACCGCTTCTTCAATTCCTATATGCTTTGCAAGCAACTACTCTTTCTCTTTTTGGATCTTCACCCTGTCTTATTCAAATTTTGCGTGGAGAGCATTCTTCTATTGTTGCATGGTTCAGGATTGTTCAGTAAGTTCCTCCTGTGCTTTCTTTAGGGCCTGGGTGGCCTGCACTTTTTCTTCCTGAGCACGTTGAAGGCGTACTTCGACTGTATCAGCAATCTTGCAGAGTTGAACTAATTCATCTCTCGCTTATGTTGTTCCTTCTGGCAGAGGTTCAATAGAGGTTGCTCGGATAGACTAGAGTGCTTGTTGTACTCCCTGGAGTGCGATCTCAATCTGGCTATACATTTGTTCTTGCTTCGCCTCCTGCTTCTCTATGATTTCCTTTGAAGCATCATTGACCACTGCAACAATGAAATCAAAATCATCCAACGTGAGGGAAGTTCGCATCTTGGTTACATGGGTTCTTGGTTTCTTTCTAGAGGAATATTTCATAGGTGAGACCTTCCTTTTCTTCGATGAGTCTTCTTCGTCCCGAGGTGGTGGTACTTCGACTCTCTGGATATATGTACCTTCCTTTTCATCACCTGCTTCATCTAGTGTAATGGAAGTTGTCCTTACAGATAGGTTGTCAACATCCTGGACTTCTTCAATCTTCTTCGTCGACTTTGCTTTCTTTGTCTTACTGGGCCCAGGTGTATCCTGCGCAGTTCCGGGGCTATCGATGTCGAACATTTCTGTGGAGTCTGCTGGAACAAGGGGGTCTGCCGACCATTCTTTAGTGATCTCTTCAAGGTCTTCTTCTGCCAGCTTATAATAGGAATGAAGTTGTTCCTGGTGCTCATCAGCGCATGGGGTTAGGTATATAAAGTGGCGGTCCGCGTTGAACTTTATCATAGGTTGGAATCTCTATAAAGTGTTCGGGGTTATGCATGGTTCGCTCCTTATGGTTGCTTTCAATTGGTTATAGTACGTGTGGAAAACGATATTTGATTTCCATTGATTGCTCATGTCGTTCGAGTACCATAATGTACTGAACTTCACGGCTAGTGGCTCAAAGGGGTCCAGGTCTAGGAAGGTTGTGCCTTCCGGTAGCTCCCATGAAACAAAAGCGATCAGTATCAGGAGCCAGCTAAAATGGAATTCATGCCCTTGATCCTAGGCTTATCTTCAGTCAATCTCCAGTTGATTCACCAGGTACTTCGCGCAGTTCATCTATAGTCCCTTGGTGCACTTTCCTGTGAGGTCAACTACAAAGCCAGATACTTGTGTTATTCGATTCTTGCGTACCAACTTCCCTGTGATCAGTTGGCATGCGAGGCACACTATGCCACTTTCAATGGAAGCTACCTTGTAGCCTCTCGCGCCTTTATCAACATCGCCATAGGCTTCTTTGATCTTCTGCGCAAGAGTGCGGTCTACGGTCTCTCCAGGATAGTACTCATGGGGATCAGGGCCCTACATGCTAAGCCCGGTGATCCTATTAATCAGTGTTGGATCAACAATTATGCGTCGATCTAACCACATGTATCCTCTGTGGTAACTTGCTACCAGTAGTTTTACACAAGAATTCACCTCCTAGTGTCTGCCGAAGTGTGGAACTTTCATGACATTGAGCAAAGTAGACTGCTCAAGGTTTGTCGTCCATTGTTGAGGGATGAGCTTCAAATTCTTGCCCTTAGTTCTCTTCAAGTACTTATACGAGGCAAGCATGTTGTAAGCTTTGTGGTCCCCCAGGTTGAAGTCGCAAAAATTCAACGTTGTAACCTTGTCTTGATCTGCGCAGTAGGTGCGCACTCCTTTCAGTAGGTATGCAGTGACTAGGGTGTATTCAAAGTCTCTAGGGACACTATCCCTGTTAATCTCACCACTCAGAGGGGGTATGTAATCTGGTAGGATTGATGGAACTAACTTCGCTTTGGCTATGTAGTCCTTATGCTTAGTTCTTCTTTTTGCGTCGGCTCGAGATGTTCCTTCTCGAGCAGTCGACGGGGAGGCTTGCACTCCTTCGGTCGATGATGCTTGGACTCCGGTGGACATTCTTCTTTCTGACATGGTTTTCCCAATCATTAACTCAAGAAGGACCTCTGTGATGGATTCCTCAAGTTCAGTGAGCTCGTTGAACATATGCACTCGGGAAAGATAATTGGGGTCACGATGATCTCAAAATGATGCACTAGGATGAACAATCTGCTTGCAATGATCACTGTAGACAATCACTAGTTCTACGAGCTTCGATTTCTCAGTTGGAAAAAGTGTTCTTTGGGCACGGTGCGGCGAGCTAAAAAGGAAATTCGTCAACGGTATGCTTGCAACGGGTATGAAGCTTTCATAAACGTTGATCCATTCATTATGGCGTGGTCCAATGGTCTGGTAGTGATCTTTTAATGCTTTTATACTCATTCGGGGTGGAATTCGAACAGGTATATCATTCCAACAGCTATATTTCTTCCCCACGGTGAAGTGCCATATGTCGTTGTTCTGGTATCCCGACGAAGCTCAATTCCTGTGATTTTTCCTTCTGCGAAGTTCCCTATGGAATCTTCTGTAACTTTTCGATATTAGCTCTCTTCTTACTTAGCTTCCTAACCTTCTTCCCAGTGAGATTCGTCTCGGTCATCCTTTTTTCATTATGATCCTTATCCTCTCTCGACATAGTCACTTCGCGATGCTGAGATTCTTTCTTCAGATCCAAGGGTAATACACCTTCATCATATGGATTAGGTATTTCGGTCTTCTATGGTTCCTCTAATGCTCTTATAGCTTCGACATCCAAGTCCCTTGTGTTTAATAGCTTAGATCTGTTCTCTTGTTCTTCCATCAAGTAGGCAATCTTTCTAGTCATAAATTCCATGAGTTCTTGCTTCTTTTATTCTAGGGCTTCTTTTTATTATTTTCTTTGGATCTCATCTTTTTCAATCCAGATATTGCCTAACAAAGATGGAAATGGGGCATAGTCCTTAACAAATTTAATAACTTCAAATTATTCCTTCGTCGAAGCTCCATGGGTACTCATACCTATCTGGGTAATCCTGCCACATAGGGTTACCATTTTTCCTTTAAACAATCCTATTTTTCCTAGTGAAGGAACCATAGCAGGCCTTCCTAGGTTTTCCCAAGTACTTTTTGTCATAATGTTCATCTGTTTTCCCTCATACAAAGCACAATCAATGTCAAAGTCTCATATTCTTACTTCAATTTTCTCCTTTTCTTTGAAGATCTCTGACAAACTGGCATCTTTATGTTCATCCAGGGTTTCTTTCATTTTCAACAACATGATCTCTGATTCTTTCTGGGGTTCTTCTATAATCTTAGTCTCTTGATCTCCTTTAAGGTTTTCTTGCTCTCTATTCAGCTTTTCAAGTCTAGCAATCATTCTAGGGAAATCCAGTACTTCATGGTCCATAGCCTTACAATATAGGCAACTAGGGTTTCTCCCAGGGAATTCCCTAGCAAAATGTCATGGTCTTCTGCAACTGTAACTATTGGGTATGTGTTATATTCTTTGCATGTGTGTGTGTGTGTGGGTGTGTCAGATACGACAACTGTGTCTGACAATACCTTCACCTAGATATCTTCCGTGTGCGTCGGGCGCTTTCCTAGGGGGGTCCCAGGGGGGGGCAGGTATGCCCCCCCCCCCCCTGGTTACACGCAGCGTTCGGCAACGGGTGGTAGCCGGGGCTGACGGGGTTCAGGGCAGCACCCCAAAAAAAAAAAATTGGCGGTTTTTTGCTATTTTTAGCGGATTTGTAAATTAATCCTGGATTAAGGGATTAGGGTTTTGGTATCTACGG
>ML834001.1:0-12863 GCA_009831015.1 Picea engelmannii | reverse complement strand
CCTTTTGAGCAAATTTGCATAGGGTGAGTCAAATCTTGCTATAACAAGGGTTGAACTACATAGTTATAGAGAAAGAAATCTAGAGAGTTTTTAAGCTCTTAACAAATTCTAGCATTACATTACTATGTATCCTATGTTTTTTCATATCAATCATACTATTATTAAATATTTAATGATAAGTGCATTATTAATGATATAATTATACATTGGTTACTACTTCTTAAGGAATTTGACCTAGCTATACTTGATAATCCTAATCGAGAGAATGTAGTTGAAAAATTATTTTCTTGATTACCTAGGATGATTCCTTTCCATATGAGCACCTATCTATTGTTTTCTTCAACATTCGTTGGTTTACAAATATTTCCAACTATCTTATTGTTGGGAAGTTTCCCCAACACTTCTTCGACAAGGATCGTTGCAAGCTCATCTAAAAGAGTGGACCATTTACTTGGATTTGGGGGGAACCTATTTTATCTTGGAATTGATAAACTCCTTGGCATTATGCTCAAGAGGATGAAGTCTAAAATATTATTAAATATTTCCATGATGATCCCTATGGGGGGAATTTTGTTGCATATGGGACTGCAAGGAAAATCCTCTCCATTGATTATTATTTGTCTACCCTTCATAAGGATGGTTATACATATGTCAAATAGTGTGATGTTTTCCAATACATGGGACATCCTATCCATTCAATTAAAATTCCACTCCAACCATATATTTATTTAGATCCTTTCGATAAGTGGGGGATTGATTTTGTTGGTCCCATAATCCTCCTTCCAACTAGTTCCATTACATTTTGTTTTGCACGGACTAACTTACTAAGGGGGTCAAAGTTCATCCTTTGAAATACATGAAGGAGGAACATATTTTTGATTTATTGTAAGAATTATTTTTTACCAAATCCATTGTTCCCAGGGAGATTGTCTCTTATCAGGGTAGTCTTTTTTTACATCCAAATCAATTGCTAAACTTATGCACACTTACCACATCAAACATTGTCACTCCACTCCTTATCACCCCAAGATAATGGCCAGGTCGAAATCATCAACCATGAACTTAAAAATATCCTTACCAAAACTATTTAATTTCATCATTGTGAGTGGGATAATCAACTTCTTAAATTTGTTTGGGCCTATCGTACTACTTAGAAAACTTCTACTAGTCTCACCCCCTACAAATTAGTCTATGGTAAAACTATTCTCCTGCCTATAGAGTTTGAAATGAAAACCCTTGACCTTGGCCTCAACATTTTCATTTATCAAAAAAATATCCTCACTCGGCTTAACATGTTGGATGAATAATTCTAGTAGTATCTACAACATACTAAAATTCTACAACAATAGAGGACTCGGTGGCATGACTAGTTCATTAAATATAATTATTTTCAACTAGGTGATTGGGATATCTTATATGACTCTCATTTGTTAATGTTCGTATCATCATACATGTACTTCTACACATGTCTAAGTGTCTAGATGTGTGGAAGTCGTCCAAAGCCTTCTACCTTGATACTTTACTTTAATTAAAGGAATTATTAAAGTAAAGTGATTTTATTTATTAGTGGAGTTTATTTAATAAAATGCTAAAGTTATTAGTGTTTACTCAAGATCTTGTCACCTATTATTAAAATCAAGAAAATGATTGCAAGGCCTATCTATATATTTATGATATAATATTAATATGTGGGGTCCCCTAGAAGAAAGCACATAAATGATTATTTTCGGGCATTTTTCTCAACACACTTACATATTTTCATATCATTGGTATTATGATGAAGCTTTGAAAGTTATGGTGTGTGTGATTCTTGGCATGATTAGATGATGATATGGGTTGTGGCACTTCCATTCGGTACATGTTAATGATGATATCTTCTCTTCACTCTTCAGCATTTTGGTGACATGGTATTTGTGAAATATGAAAATTATATCATCTGCGTTATTCCTATGATTACGTGCAAAATAGTAGTTAGAATCATTTTATGTGCTCATGAACTCAAGACATATAAAATACAAGTTTGCATGATTATATATATATATATATATATATATGGATTCACTTTAAAAAAACTCACATTGGTTTCATGTTGAAACAATGGTGATGAACAAAGGGTTATGTTTAAAACATAAATATGATAAGTATTAAGTACATGGGAAAACATTTTGAACCATCTGGTTTGATATACAGTATGGTGGAGTGGTGCATAATATATGTTGTATAGCATATGTTTTGAATGGTATAAAACTTGGGTTTTTACATAGCACATTATATATGGAATATGCAAACAAAATAGTCTATATCCCATTAGCATGAGTATGTGTACTAACTTGATTAGTTATGATAGTGAAGTGACAAGGTTTATGGAAATAAGTAAAAGGAATTTCAGCGCATGATTATGAGCTCACATGGCATATGGTATTAATCATATGATTGATTTATATTGCATGAGATATATGGTGTATATGTTAAAAGATCATGTGGATTGTTTGAAGTGATAAGTTGGCATGCATATGCTATAATTTATGGTTTGAAGGCCGATGTGATGGGTTGTCCATACATTCAATTCACAAGTATGTGGGTAATTAATCTCATACCCTTTACCACCTCACTTTGCTTTGGTTTTTCGTCATTTTGGTTCTATTGAGACTATTGACAAAGAGAGTGTTAAGATGTGCTCATTTAACCATATATAATATCACAATATTGTCACCCAACCATAGGCACACAGCCACCCCCAAGCACCATAACCTTGACAGATAGAATAATTCTGGAAGGAGCACTAGACCTAACAGATAACCAAGAGATAGTGCACCTTTATCCAAAGGTATCACACCAAGTGGAAAGTCCAAAAAACATAAACCAAGACCAATACCCAACTACAGTCATTGCAGTTGCACTCCTCCTCTAGACTTGTGCACCACTAGACTTGTGTGAGCTTGTGAGTGAGTTTGTTTTCAAATGAGCTCAAGCACCCTCTATTTATAGTGCTCTTTGTCACCTGTCTAGGTAGACTTCTCCTTTTATAGTCTAATACTTTAATATTAATTATTTTTTTGAGTTGACTTGTCTTCTAGGGTTTCTACTCATCTATTTAGGGTTTCTCTATCTTCCAGAATATTCTAATCTAGTCATAGGTTACACATGGATGTTGATACCTCACATAGCTACCATAATATCAATAGTCCCTCCTATCTAGGTAGGTATTAACAAGTAGCATCGGCATATCCACACATGTTATCTCATGATCACATAGATCAAGTCACAAGCAACATCACCACTACTAGTATCATCTGATAGCATCCTGACATCAAAAATATATCATAAAACTGCATCATCTCTCGAGGCCATACTCCATCTGAGTAATTGGGCATGATTTTGAATAAGTCATGTACTGAGCTCAACGCACTCAATAGATTGTCTCGCATAAGTCACTCACTCAACAGAGTGATACAAGGACCATTCTTCTAATCCATACATAATTCCTAGAAGAATGATTGTCCCAATGAATGTTGAATGCCCCACAATGGCTACATGAACCATCCTCTCCAATGCATCATCTCTAAGCCATACTAGCATGATGGGAATGCATCATATATAAGTTGTATTGGCATGATGTGGAGTATCATCTACATCATCTCTAAGTTGTACTAGCATGGTGTAAATGCACCATCTCTAAGTTGTATTGAAATGATGTGCATCATCTCTAAGTTGTACTATCATGGTGTCGATGCACCATCTCTAAGTTGTACTAGCATTATTCTACTGCATCATATCTAAGCTTACTAGCATGATGTGACTCGGACATATGAATCATCTCTAAGTTGCACTAGCATGATGCTAATGTATCATATCTAATTTGTACTAGCATGATGTGTCTCAGTACATATGTATCATATATAAGTTGTACTAGCATGATGATGTAGCATAATATCTAAGCTATACTAGCATGATACCAATCAACAATCTGTCAACCTGGACCATTCTCCACAGGGAGAATGTCTTTCCACCAACACACTAACTATCCATGATGCCATATATCAGCATTCCCTCCCAACCAAGGAATTCATATCCTCCCTTTCAACCAAGGGAGAAATATCCAAAATTCCCATCTTGTCCCTCAAGTATGCAAAATTTATCTTGGATAGAGGCTTTGTCAAAATATCAGTTGTATGTTCATCGATGGAGATGTACAAGAGAATCACTTCTCCCTTCTAGAATTTATCACGGATAAAATAGTACTTGATCTAAATGTGCTTCGACCTGTCATGGAACACAGGGTTCTTTGAAAGCTTCACACAGCTTTTATTATCACAATGTATCACAGTCGAATCCAGCACCTGATCAAATAGTCCAGAAACTATCTTACATATCCATACTTCTTTTGTACAAGCATCACAAGCTGAAATGTAATCTTCTTCTGCATTGTTCAGTCCAATAGACTTTTTTTTTCTTCTAGCCCATGATATCGTAGAAAATCCCAAAGTAAAAAATATACCAGAATTATTCTTTATGTCATTTGCACTCCCTGCCCAATCTGAATCAGTAAATCCATGCAGTTGTACATCAATGTTTGAGGCATATCTCAAACCATAGTTTAGCGTCGCATGAAGATATCTCAAAATATGCTTTGCACCTATCCAATTCTCGTGTCTAGGTTCTTTTTGGGTTCATGTTTTGACTATTTTATTGCAATGATCAAATCCTTTTTGCATTGATATTACATATGTTATGCTTCATATTAGCCATTTTGAAGGATTCTCAAAGGTTTTTATATCAATTCATCATGGATTCGCATCAGGTATGTATAATTGGTGTTTTTCTTATGGTTTTGAGATCAATTTAGTTCAGTTTTATATTTATAAAGATCTAATGCATGGTTTGTGTACAATAGGGAAAAATCGTGGTCTAATCCTCCATTTGGTGCCTCATCCAGCACTCTGTTCAGCACTTGATCTAGCACGTGATCTGAAACTCCATCTGGCACGTGATCTGAAACTCAAAGCACATTGGAGCTGGCGGTTGGTACATTGGCGAACTTTGGTGGATGAATCAATGATCTAGGTTTTGTGTCCCCTCGTGGCCTCCATCTACAGAGCTCGACAGACCTCAGATTGGGCGGTTGCAGTGATCTCTGAGTGGATCACGAAATTTCTAGAAGATGTTGATGTTAGAAGCTCATTTAATGAGTTTTTGTTTTTAGAGGAGGTCGACCCTTCCAGTGGTCGACCTCTCAAGCTATAAACTATCTATAAATACCACTACCAGTGCCACGACTAAAGACAAAAATTTTGAGAAGAATTTTATTGTGTAATACAGACATTCTCTGCAACTTTGTTCCAGACTTCATTTTTATGATTAATGGCAGAATTGCGTTGAGTTAAGCCTACGTTTTCTTGTTGGAGTGTAGCCATGGCCTGCTAGGGGGCCCACCAGTGGTCTGGGTGACTGTGTATATCAGTATATATTGTGTGTTCATCTTGTTGCTTAGTTATAATTCGTAATTGTTTCTTTACTGCATGTGTTTCTCATTTTTAATTGTTGTGCATATGTCAAATATAATTTGTTAATCTAATTTGTTTTTCCTTAATTGCAGATTGCTTGTAGGAGCTGGTTAATTATAATATTGTGTGTTTTCCTTCTTATCTATGAATCGTCCTGCAAGATACTAATTCAGATAGTTGTAATGAAGTCTTAATTGGTTACTTTGGTTTTGGTAACTGAAACGGAGCATTAACTTAGACAGAGTATTAGTGTAAATAGAGTATTAGTTTAAGATTGTTTGCAAGCTTTGATATATTAATTGTTTCAAGTTTTGATAGTTTTAATTGAGATAGATTTAATTACCATTTCAATTGGTCTTCGTAGATCTATTTTTTTATTGATTTTTCCTTAGTATGATAGGATAGAAATAGATTTTGGATTATGATTTCTAAAATCATTTTTAATTTTGAAATGTGATTTTTAATGATAGAATTAGCTCAGTTTAGATCATGAAATCTCAGTTATGGATTTGAATTGTAATTTCTAGTTGATATTGATCAAGAATTAGAAGTTTGTATAGAGTGAATTCAAATTAGGATTTTTAATCATGAGTTCATGAGTTTATAGATTTGCTTGAAGTAGTGAATTTAAATAAGAGTGTTTTTAATCGTTGATGATTGATGTATGAAGTTTAGAGATCACATGGATTTCCAAAATACTTAGTGTTGATTATATGATGGCAAAGCTTTCTTTAGATTGCATTATTCAAACTTTCCATCTCTCTGTAGAAGTCAGGATTGAATTATTTCCACTTGAACTATCACTAATAGCCAGATGCCATCGTGATGTTATTCGACATCGAAGACATAATCATCATCTTTGAATACTTTCTTTCTTGTTACTGCAAGTTAGAAATAGTTTTGATCAATTAGAATTTGAACGCAGTCATAATACTTTTACTTTTGATCATTAAGTAGATTAAAACTTATTCTTCGCGAAATAAAAATAGTTATCAGTTTTTTTTAAGAATAGAGTTCACTTGTCAAAATAGTTTTGATAGGGTAGTTGTTTACTTGATTAGTTTCTCAAAGATAGATAGATCAAATAACTCAGAAATAGCTTACTTGTTGTTGCTTACTTAAAAAGATTGAATAGATTAACTAGCTTAAAATAGGTTGTTATTTTCTCATTTAGAAATAATCCATCAATTCATTGTTTGAAGTTTCTTAGGGTAAATAGTTCATAATCCTAGAATTACTTTAAGCGCATTAATAGAATTTGTTAATTGATGAAAGTTGAAAAACCGTCATCTCTTTAGAAAGTAGATTTATAGAGTGATGATTCTTAGGTAGACCATCCCCTTAGTTAGATAATACTTCCACTAGCTTTTCTGTGTTGGCTCATATAATGCCACAACTCTAAGTTTACTTACCCCAGGTTGACAATTTAATTGAGGGAATTAGTGTATATAGAATACCCGTCATTTTTGGCGTCGTTGTCAGGGAGTTTTCTTAAGGAAGAAAATAGTTAGGAAGTAGATCATTTCTGAACCTTATCACTGGTTTGGTGGCGGGGGAACTTTAATACGAGAGGTAAGAACCTACACATCTATTATAGAAGGTTCCCCCAAACCCAATGGTAGTTTTTCTTTTTTTCTTTCATGAACAAACCTAGGGACCCAAAGGGAAGATACATTAAAACCAAACCAAACCTTCCGATCAAGGTTCCTTCTGACCTTTTTGGAGGAAGGAAAAATCCACCCATAAACTCCACAGATCGATATCGGAAAATAAGGGTTAGCTCAACCTAGAGAGATAAATAAGTCTCTAAAGAGACCAAAATCGGGAGCATTATAGAGCATAAAATTGAAACATCAATAGTAGTGGGACAGGAGGCAAGACCACTCGGTCCTTCATTAGAACCATCCAACACAACCTTTGTTTTTTCACCACCATCAGGAGACCCTAACTTTGTAGATATCATTGACCCTGAACAGGTGAATACTCTGTTTGGCCATTCATCCAATATAATTGTTTCCCAAGTTGAAACAAAATCTTTGGAACCAATAGTTTCAACTGGCTCGAGTAAAGTCTTGGACATCCAAACAATAGATAAATCTTCCCATCGAAGGGATAACTTTCCTGGAAAATAACCTTGGGATACTTTTTTATCTTCAATGATAAGACCATTTAGGTACTCTCTCTTTGGAAACCAAACTAGTATGGATGATCAGAAGGAAGAAGAAGTTGGAAACCAAACCGAAACCACCTTCGGGTTTCCAATTTTGGATACCACATAGAATGCCAACATGAAGAACAGTACACTCATGGCACTTCCCACCTTTTATGGTAAAAGAAGTGAAGACCCGGATACCTTCATATTTGATTTTGACATCTTGTGTAGGAGCTACAATTACTTGCAAGATGCCCAAAAACTAAAAAAAAAATCTGCCACCCTCAAGGATTCTACACTAACATGGTTCATGGGGTTGGGAGAGTCCAATATTAGGTCTTGGGAAGGCATGAAAGATATATTTCTTAAAAAATACCTAGACTATTGCAAGTCCAAGGATTCTCATAATGATATTTTTAAAATCCAACAGTTAGAGGACGAGAATCTCGAGGATTACATGGAACAGTTTGCTTATATCTCACATAAATAAAAGTACCATGACCTTCCAGATGATGCAGTTAGGGATCTTTTCCTTAAAGGTATTTCGAAAGAATACCTAGAGACACTTAACCTGATGGAATTAGGTGACATCTCCCATAAACCATTTACTGAAATCTGTGAAATGTGTAGGAATTACTCAAGGAGTAGATCAAAAACGGGGAAGAGTGTTCAAGATCCTTATAGTAGAAACCTAAAAAAAGTTAGTTCAGGTGGTATCACAAGGGTAGAGATAGGGAACCTATTGCAGAACTTCAAAATTGATATCTTAAGTACAATAGGCTCCCAGTTGGACACCCTAAAGATTAAAAAGAAACAGGAGGAGGATAATGCAACAATGTGCATATTTTGTCCAAGATGCAGGAGGAAGCATTCCTCAAGGGAATGTTCATTAGATAATATTTCAGTTAGTGGATTCTGTACTGAAGACCACCCAACTGAAAAATGTCCATCACTGCCTAGTTTATTATCCATTTACAGAAGTGGGGATCCTGGGGAATCCTCTTATGCACCTAGGAGGCCATGATAGCCTATTAGTCAGCCAACATACCCGGATCTACCACCTCAAGTTCCACCCTATTATCAACAACCACAACAGTGGAACTCAACGAATTGGAAAAAATGGTCTACACAGTATCACCATCCTTGGCTACAGGGATGGAGAGGAGGGAATACCCAAGGTGACACTCAAGCTCCACATGTCTCTATGCCCACTCATCCTTACCCCCAGTTTCCACTGAACATATTGCAACTTTTGCCAGGTTTTGTTCCCCCACCTTTACCTCCTATTCCACAACAACCCCAACAATACTAGAATACAAGCTCCCCAAGACCAACATTGTTACCGTCACAACCATTTCCCAACCCCAATAACAAACTAACTCAACCTCTTCCCAATGTTGAGATGCAAGACTTCCTGAGGTATGTTATTTCTCCTGTTCCATTGCAGAAGATTCAACTAAGGTCGAGAAAAGTTATGGAGAGGCAGAGGCCTTCAGTAATTATTCAGGTAGAAGAAGAAGAAGAAACTCACGAACAACCTGTGGTTCACACTAAGTGGGAATATGTTATCGTTCCTAAAGAACAAGAACCCAAGCTTCCCCAAAATGAATCTTCACAGACTACAAAAGCCCCTCCTTGTCCAAAAATTGTAGTGATTGAGAAACCTACCACTCGACTGAAATTTGATATTTTGAATGAATTGAAGAATATCTGTGTCAAAATTCCCTTGTTACAAGACATAAAGGACATTCCAATTTACAATAAGGTGGCCAAATAATTGTGTATTAAGAAGCCAGGGAGGAAGCAGAAGGATCCTCCAAAAGTACATTTGATAGGATAATTCTCTGAGTACATATCAAATCAGCCTAGGGTCACAAAATATGGGAACCCAGGGAACCCCGTAGTAACAATAACCATTAATAAGGTTCCCATCAAAAACACTCTCATAGACCTAGGGGCAGCCATTAATGTCATGATTGTTACTACCTTGGAGGAATTATATTTAAAACCTCTTCTTAGACCTACCCCAACTATTTTGGAATTAGCGGATAAGACAAAGGTTATACCTAAAGGAATCTTGGATGATATCATAGTTACATTAGCCTCATGGTAATACCCAATAGACTTTCTTGTCATTCATTCAAAGGATCCTACCAAAGTGCATCTCGTTATTTTGGGAAGACCTTGGTTGGCCACAACCAATGCATTTATTGGTTGTAGAGAAGGTGAAATAACCATCTCGAATGGACTTTCTATATAGAATCTTACCATATACCCACCAGCTCAACCTATTATGGAGAATCTATGGTGTCTTGAATTTACATACGAGAATGAGGACTGGGAAGAACCCATGTTTCCAAGTGATCATTCCTAGGCACTTTAGGATAAAACAACGGAAAATGTGCTAAACTAGTTTATTTTTGCTATCACGTGTATTGATTTTCCATAATCGTTTCCCCAATTTGAGTACATGTTTGGGGAAGAATTTCAGGAACAGTTGGACCCATCAACGTTTTCTTCGAAATATTTTATTTTTGAGATAGATGAGTCTGCCACATATTATACCATGCCCCATGAGATTAGTCCATGGAAATTCCTACATATAAATTCCGGACTAGATGCAGACCAACAAATACAGTTAATAAATGTCCTTAAAGAACAATCAGTGGAATTCTCCTAGGAATACACTGATATCAAGGGTATACACCTTGATACATGCATTCATCACATATATACTCAGGCAGAAGTAACACCTATTAGGCAACCCTAGAGGAGGATGAACCCGACACTCAAGGATATAGTAAAAGAGGAGATACAAAATTTATTGAATGTCATATTTATTTATCCGATCTCCGACAGTAAATGGGTATCCTCGCTTGTAGTGGTTCCAAAGAAAGTAACCAGTAAATGTAGAATTTGTGTCGATTTTTGGGAACTTAATAAGGCCACTCTAAAGGATTATTTTCCCCTTCCTTTCATTGACCAAGCCTTGGATACCTTATCAAGAAAGAAATACTTCTCCTTCCTAGATGGATATAGCAGGTACAACCAAATTCTCATAGCACCCGAGGATCAGGACAAGACTACTTTCACTTCTCCTTGGGGCACCTATTCCTATAGGGTCTTACAATTTGGTTTGTGTAATTCTCCTGCCAGATTTCAACGAGCAGTACTAGGGATATTTGTTGATCTTATTCATGATTTTGTGGAAGTATACATGGAAAACTTTATAGTATATGGAAATACTTACCAGGAAGCCCTAGATAATCTAGATAAATTTCTTATTAGATGTCAATAAATGAACCTATCCTTAAGTCATGAAAAATGTAAAATGTTGTTGACTGAAGGAGTGGTCTTAGGACATCATGTTTCATCTGAAGGGATTAAAGTGGATCCTTCTAATATTGATGTAATCGTCAAACTTCCACCCCCCAAGACTCAAAAAGAGGTAAGAAGATTTCTTGGACATGTTGGACACTACCGACAATTTATTGAAAATTTCACAAAGATTGTTGCACCCGTGTTTGGATTGTTAACAAAAGATGTTGATTTTATTTGGATTGACTAGTGTCAAACCGCCTTTGAAACTCTGAAAGCTAAGTTATATGTGGCACCAGTTCTTAGGGGGCCCAATTGGGCCCTTCCATTTCACATATCCATCGATGCCTCTGATATTGCAATAGGAGGAGTATTAGGGAAGAAAGAAGACCATCAGTCCTATGCCATTTATTTTGTGAGTAAGAACTTGTCCCCTATCGAGTTAAACTATACAGTTACCGAAAATGATTTCTTGGAAGTGGTCCATGCCATCAATAAATTTTTCCATTACATCATAGGATACAAAGTATTTGTACATACAGATCACTCTGCCATTAGATTTATTATGAATAATCCCATTACCAATGATCAAGTGACTAGGTGGCTCTTGTTATTGCAAGATTTCAATATCACCATCCTTGATCGACCTAGAAAGGAAAATTTAGTAGTTGATTTTCTTTCACGCGTAAGACATGAGGGTGATGATATTCCTATTGATGATAGTTTTCCATATTAGCATATTTTTTCCCTCTCTATAAATACCCCATCATTTTTAGACATGGAAAATTATTTGGCTAGTAGGAAGTTACCAACTCATTTGTCACCTCATGAAAAGCGTAGAATCATCATGCAAAGTACTAACTATTCTTGGGTTGGCCATCACCTTTTTCGTACTGGTCCAGACTTGATTATTCGTAGATGTGTCTGGGAAGATGAGATATCAGAAATCCTACGAAGTTGTCATGATGGACCATGTGGTGCCCATTTTTCTGACAAACGTACTCTTGGATTACTCAGAGGGGGGGTGAATCAGTAATAGAGAAATTTAATCCTTTTTAACCATATAATCCAAGTGTTATATCAATGTATCATTATCATCCAATAAATGGAGAGTAAATAAGAAATGAACAAATGAACAATCATACACATACATAGTACACCAATGTTTTACGTGGAAACCCAAAGCGAGAGAAAACCACAGAATGATTTTTCTTATATGTCTTGAAGAATTACATTCATTGGAAGCACCTGTTAGAAAAACAGGACCGTGGAGAAATAAAATAAAATAAATGCATAAACAAAAAATAGAATATACATAATACAATAGAGACACAGATATACGTGGTTCACCCAATGTGGGCTACGTCCACCATAGAAATTGCCAAGTCCTTCCTTTATTATTATCCATCATATGAAGGGATACAACCTACATCAAACCCATTGTAACTTCCTCTTATTTCTCTCACAGTATCCTATCTCAGAATACAATATTTGTAATATGCACAACCGCAATACATTTCCCTCATAACGGAGGGTTTCCTTCTAGGGAAAAAAACCCTAACATAATTTCTACCATTAGAACTGCGACCTTATAATGAACGATCCAGATTTACAATGAAATTACAATATACATTTACAAGGCAATTTTTCCTTCGGGGTCCCGCTTGCCCCCGAACCCTACAGAGGGGGTAACCCTCCTCTGCACTCCACCGCGTGGAAGAGTGTACACACTTCTAGGGTGTAAAGTCTTCATGGGGTAAAAACATGGCTGAAAATGAAAGACCTCTGAATCAAGAAGATAATCAGGCTCCACAACCAACAATCTCCCACTTGCAGACTGATCTCAACAAATCCACCATTGTTGTATATGTTGGACTCTGAAGCTTCTT
>ML834000.1:41714-54602 GCA_009831015.1 Picea engelmannii | reverse complement strand
GAATGGCGAGTTGTGAAAGCAAAAAGATGGGAAAGCTTTAGGTGGATGGTGAGTGGTAAAAGCAAAAAGGATGAGTTAAGTCGAGTGGTGAAAGCAAACGGTGGATGTTTCTTATTCAAGAAAAGCGTGTGAGTTGGCCCATGCAACTTGCCTGGCAAGTGGGAAAAAAGTGCTTTAGTGGAAATGGAAAAAATGGCTAGACTCAAGTCGACTCAAGGATAAGTGATTTCTCATTTTAGGAAAGATCCAACAACTCTCTTTAAGACTTAAGACAAAAGGAACATGTGGGATACATGTTTCCTTATTTTAAGGAATACTGATTTTCCTTTTAATTGTCTTTTATTTGGCTAATTTTGAGAGAATTTAATTTTTTAATGATTAATAACCATTATTTTTCTCTCGAAAGGTTGTCTACAAGTAAAGTGGGTATTCCAAGACTGAAAATGAATACCCCTAAGGCATATGATGCCTCCTAGGTACCACTTTTTTAAATTATTCATCAATTACAATCAAAATATCTTGTTTTGCGAGAAATTTTATATTATCCGAAAACATTAAAAAAAACTAAGGGGGACTTAGCGTATTTCCATGTGACTCAAAATTGATGACTAGTATGGTAATATACATTAGACACTAGGCTCAGACATCACTTTAAGGCCCAGACACTAATACAAATACTCAATGAGTGAAAAAACCCAACAATCATAAGTTGTTGTAAACAACTTATAATTGCTAGATAAAAAAAACACCCCAGAGTAAATGCATTGGATAGTGGGTCTTAAGTGGCCAAGACCTTTAAAAAAGTTCATCATACTAGCTCATCTATTACAATTCCCCTCTGGGTTATGGAAATACGAAAATTTGAAGAATGTACAAGAGGCCACGGGGCCTGGGTTGACTTCTGAACTCTGAATTTGAACAATAGCTTGTTCATCTTTGGCGGCTCAACTGCAAGTCCATCCACGTGCAACTTTGGGTGGTAACAATTTCAAAGAGAAGTAAACCAGCTGAGAGGGGGTGGGCACTTCAAGTGAGATCATCATCAGGTTGAGTCAAACCTAGCAGGGAGGAGGTCGAGTTGGACCTAATCAGCTTAGAGAAGGCTGAGCAGGGCTGATCTAAGGAGTATTTGGCTGAGTAAAGGGGCCGTACGAATCAGTCCAAGAGGAAATTCATAAAGGGCCATATGGATTCGTACGGACATTAACCAGAGAAGGAAAGGGAAGGCTGAGTAGGGTCGAGAAGGGACCAAGTCAGGTCAGTTCAGGAATAAAGGGGCCGAGCAAGGGTCAACCAGAGAAAGAGAGTGAAGGTACAAGCTGCCAGGAAGAAAATCGATCCACCCAGAAATCGTACCAAGAAGCTGGAAGGCTGTACAACTCGTACGGATGAAGTAAAACAACTAAGAGGGTATCGTACGGGGGTATTACACAAGCAGAGAGGGTCTGCTACAGTCCAGTATTACTGAAAGAGAGAGAAAGCTGCAACCATAGGGTGCTGTAGAGCTGTACGGCCGCCCAACTAGAAGACTAGTGTCCGTACGGAGCCGTACAGGTGGTACAGCCTCCTTAGCCAGTGTAACTGTGATATTTTCTGTATGTATTCAGAGCTGAGAAACAAATAAAATAAGGTTTTCCCCAGAGGAGTGGGGTTTCCAGGACTATAGTGCTGATATCTTTTGTGTAGCTGTTCTAAATTTTGTTATTAGTGATTGTAGCATTAAATGTGTAATTTTTCAGCTAGCCAATCAGTTCTATGTCTGCTGGTTTACCTACGAGTTTATGCAATAATTGTTTCACACTTCAAGCATATCAGATAGCAACGATCACACTTTACAAATTATTAGTAGTTTGAAAGATGTCGATGACCCTACATCTTAGTGTCGTCGACTCTGTTGTAAGCAAGGTCTTTGAAACTTATGTTTTCTGTTCTATTAATAAGCCCCACCCCAACTTCCATCATGCCTGTTTAATTATTAATAACCCTAACATACTCTTCATTGGAACAATACTTGAATCTAACCATTACTCTGCAAGCTCCAAAATAAGCTGAGTCTACCCCGTTGGGCCAGACTCCATCAACTCTAGTACCCATTACTCAGCAAATATAGTCCTCTCAGCTCCAAAATAAAGCTGACTCTACTCCGTTGGGCCAGACTCCATCAACTCTAGTACCCATTACTCCGCAAGTATAGTCGGCTCAGCTCCAAAATAAGCTGAGTCTTCTCCGTTAGGCCAGACTCCGTCAACTTTAGTACCCATTACTCAGCAAGTATAGTGGACTCAGCTCCAAAATAAGCTGAGTCTACCCCGTTGGGCCAGACTCCATCAACTCTAGTCAAACTCCCCGAGGCTTGGCCAGTATCACCAAGACTTGTCAATTTTCACGGAGTTTTGATGGCCAGTTTGACAAAGACATGTCGATTTTTACTGAGTTTTCACTGATTTTGACAGACATTTACCTATTTTCAGTAATATTTTAGTTCTTTAATTTGCGGAGCTTTATACTGATTTTTTCCCGATTCTGCGTCATACTCTTACTCTTTGGCTTTGCCGAGTCGCTCCCGAGTCTGAGTGGAGTGACTATGGTACCCATGCTCTTAATGATCATGCCCTAAACATGAGATTTTAGGCTTTGTACAGAGATTACAGATCCATTGGCCTCATGGGTCCAGAGTGAATCCTCAACTTATAAATCCATTATCCTGTCTAGAGTTTTGGACTAAATCTTAGAACCCAATTGACTACACCCCATTTGATCCCATTTAGCGGAAATAAGTTTTTTTCGTGTGGGCTTTTATGAATGCAGTACTCGATGGATGCCGTTTTTCTTCTGTTCTTTA
This sequence comes from Picea engelmannii, assembly GCA_009831015.1. Lineage (NCBI taxonomy): Eukaryota > Viridiplantae > Streptophyta > Pinopsida > Pinales > Pinaceae > Picea > Picea engelmannii. The sequence goes on along the minus strand of ML834000.1, from coordinate 51,760 downwards.
GAGTATTGGGTTTCGGTAATTACATTTAACAAGTTTTAACAAACGCATTCATTAAAGTGTCATTTGTTCCGATTGAGTTTTCCAAACCCAAGGGCTAAAACACGTTGAGCTCTGTCTGTCCATCTAATCTAAACTGAAATTGAGAGGCAGGAGCTTTCTAGGGTTTGACGGTTTCTGTCTGTAAACGGCTAAACGCAAAAGGTATACAGCATAGATGGTGTTAAAGAGAGCATGTGGGCGAGGTAATCAGAGCATTACAATAAATTTAGCTCTGAAGAGGGTTTAAAGAATATTAAGAATACATACCTTGTGACCGACGAACTTGGCTCTTCGAAGACACTCGCGATAAATCTGAATTGAAGGGGTGAATTAGTTCAGTGAGAGTGCTTAATCTGAACAAAGATATAATATAGTTGTGAGAGGTTCTTACGTTTCTGACATTGTTGGCAAGCTCCGGTGGAAGCGCTGTTTGAATGGAAGGCATGGCTTCGGCTTCCGTTGCCCCTGCCAATTACCCTTAGATTTCGTGTTCTTGGGCACCACCATATTGTGGTTTTTATAGATGAAGCCTAGCTTAGAGCGCAGAGATGATTCCTTTGAAAATTTGGAGGTGCAAATTTTCATCTGTATTTTTACATACCTCGTAAATTTATTAACATAAGAACTGTCGTATATTCAGAATTATGTTATTCGTCATAATTAATGCATAATAGGAGAGAGTGAGAGAGTCATAGAATATGAGGGTGAGGTTAACTCGTACTATGTTAATCTTTAATTTTTAGATTAGTACTTGGTTAATCTTTAATCTTTAGATTAGTGATTTAACATTATTTATGTGAATTTATCAACTTGTAACCAATCAATCATTATGTTAGAAACAAAGGTATTATCTTTATGGTCACCCCCAAGAACCAATCCTCATAACCAATGTGAGATAGGTGGGCACTACCTCTATGGATGCCCCAATTGACATAAGGGTCATGGTATATTGAGGCTTATATGTTTTCTCAAATCGATCCTCATAACCAATGTGGGATAGGTGGGTATTATAGTCTTAAAATTTATTCCAAGACACCATGAGATAGGGGTGTCCCATTGTTATTATCCACACATGCTTCACTAAGGAGGGATGGGAAGGTCAAGGATAGATTGTAATGTTCCCAAGTCTACTAGGCAGGAATTTGAGTGTTTTTTACTTTGTCAAACAGTTGCACTCATATATATTTTATGCAAAATCTGATATAAGACTTTTCACAAACAGTTTGCATGCATTACATCAAGTGAAATTTTGTCAATCGTGTCACTAATCCAAGCACACAAATGATAGATGTGAAAACATCAGCATCCTTTATTATGAATGGAGACTGGAAATACAACAACAGTAAAACCCTAGTGGTTGTTGTAGCAACTTCAGCAAACACTACAAACTCAAACAAAAACCTGGAATGATGCCAATAAATGATGTCAACTGCTCCAAGGATCTCTTAGCCCTGCAACGAACTGCTTCAACAATGTCCGCTCTGCAAATAGCTTTCCAAACTCATGGATCTAACCCAAATGGCTTGTTGTGACTGTCAAAACCCCTTACAGAAGTCCTCGCAGGACGAGGTTGGGCGACAGGCGAGGCCTCGCGAGACCCTTGGCATTCAACCAATGAGGATGCCTCCTGAAAGTCTCTTGCAGCAATCTCCAATCTACAAAGATCCTCACGTAGAAATACGACTAAGTATAGAACCAGAAAGGGATAATAGAGGGGAAGAAGAAAAGGGAAAAATGGGTAAGTATAGAAGAGGGAAAAGAAAGGGAGAAAAGAACTTGGGAAAAATAGAAAAGGGGCGGGAATTTTTGCAAGTGTGAAATGACCTCAACAAAAATTTCTACTAATAGTAAAAATAGACCATTTTACCATACCATTTGAGTTTTTTCACCCACATAGTGCATTTTAGGCCATTTTTCACACGATCTTCCAGTGTCGATTGCGGGAGCTACGATCAACAAAATCAACAACCGTTTGGACCAAGTAAGTGCCCATCCCCTCTCCTTCAATTTCAATGGTTTAAATTTCAGTTTTATGCCCCATTTTTTTAGTATTAGAGGGCATAACATGGAAACTAGGGTATACGCAGGTGACAAATCATTAGGTCACGTATACGACCCCATATACGTGGGAAAACCGAAGCCTGCACACGTATATGCAGCCCTATACACAATTGTTACCAAGTTAGCCCACGTACAAGTTCATGAACAAGATTTTTGAAGGGTTTAAACTCAAAAAATGGTTTCTCCTTTGCAGGATGGTTATTGAATGGAGGGAAAGGGAGCATGAGGAGATAGATGCAACAGTGGGAAGAGATGCAAGGGCCCAACAAGCTTTAAAATGATCTAGCCTTTATAAATTTTGGGCTCTCAAGGGAATGAGGGCTCATGTGAGGTTACTCCAGTTGATAGTAAACTACTAGAATCCAGAGACAGAGTCCTTCAACCTCGATGGGAATCCATTGAGGATTGAAGTAGATGATATATACTTTATCACAGGATTGTCTCACTGAGGCAAGGTAGTGAATCTCAAGGCCCAAGGGGTCGGGGTGGTATGACTATGGAGGAGTACATTGCCACCCATTGAGTTGCAGGCATAGATAAAGTAGGGAGCCAACTCCCTATCAAGGCAATCGAGAACCTGAGCTTAAAGATCATCGTGCTTGTACTCACACGGATTTCAAGGTTGCCCTCATTACACAGGGCATCAAGGCCACTCATGTTCTATGCGGTGGAGTGTTTAAGACCCACTGTTTATGACTGGTGTACCTCACTGCTGGCTAACATGAAGACCCAGTTGACGGATTGCAAACAAGGGAAAATGAGAAATTTTGGATTTGCATCCATACTTTGTTGTTTTTTCTTTGAGAGGGTTCCAGGTTTGAGCCCTATAGTAGAGATTACTCCACATGGACAACATGAACCAACCATGTCACGGTGGACCAACGTGATGAGGTGGCTAGGATGTGGTAGGGTGCCAACCCCCTACAATGATGAGTTATTTTTCTGGTGGCACCGAAGGTCATAGCCATTGATGACTATCCTTATGGAGGGATCGACTACAAAGGGGATCTTGACATGCCTTTGCCACCAGGTTCCGCCTACGATGATATTGGTAAGAAATGTTTTTACATATTTCATTTTTTCGAGTTTTTAAATAAAAATAAAAAAACACAAATATTTTTGTATGGTATCAAATATTAACAGTTACTTTGTTATGCAGATGTAGGTCTGCGACGGCCAGAGGGATTCCCACGACATCAACAGAGGGGCCAAGGAGATGAGCCAGTGGGAGGGGATGCAGAGAGAGTGCTACAAAATGTGCAGGGGAACATGTCTCAATTGACGCACAAGATTCCTATGGTTCGAGTGGAGTATCTGCCAGAGGAAATGCAACGGTAGGTGGTGGGTGCGACTCTTCTGGTGTCTCGCAAACGTTATAGTGTGCTATCATGATACGCATCCAACGCCACAGGCATAGATTCCATGGTCATATTATACATCGGCGACCATATATGTATTTTGAGGGTGTTAACCCCATTTTGAAATATGACACTATATTTTTGAACTCGAAAGGATGAAATATAAAAAAAAAAAATGGTCTTTAACTTTACTTATATATGTTACAATGTTACAATGTATGAATGTGTTTTCTTTGCTTAGTTATGTGACAAATGCCAATCTAAAATATAATTAGCATATGCATCGGATACGTGATTAGAACTTCTAGGGATGTGATTATAAGTAAGAAAATCAAAGTATCGTTCCAAAATTCGTATCCGTAGGAATCGTCGAAGTAGAGTAGGATCTCGCACACGGTCACTGCCATTTAACTAACATATGACTAATTGGGAGTCCAGGAGAACCTCTAAATACCAAACACCATGTGAAATGGTGTCATGTAATAGCTCTATAAAGACGTTATACTTAGCCACATTATTCATTGATGGCTCCATACGATCACCACTTGAAGACACCAATTGGCCCTCGGGTGAGTAAATGACCCAAGTGGCGGAAGCCATGTTCCACGTATGATGACTAGCACCATCCGCGAATCGTAAGTAAACCAAAGACTCCATTGACATTGTCAACCAAGGGAAAACTTGATAAGCAAGTCGATGACACAAAGGAAAAGATAAAGATGTATATACACTAAGATACACTAGTATACAAAGGTCACGCCCAAGCTTGAGGACTCAAGCGTAATACCTTTTAAGGTAGAGCCCATTTTTGGGCTCATCCAACATATTCCCTTCATACTATTCTAATTCATAGGATCCTTTTTCTAATACGTGTCGCACGATATAAGGATCGTGCCACATGTGGTTGAACTTGCATGCCCCCAATGGTTCTTTGGCTTGGTCATAAAGGAGAACCAAGTTGCCCTCAACATACTGTTGGGGACAGACATAATTATCGTATTGAACCTTAACACATCATTTATTTGCTTCGATAGTCATAGAGGCATCGAGACGTTCTTCAAGATTAGATGTGTCAGGTAGGAGTTGAATTTCCAACTTAAGGGAAGGGATTTCGCATTCAATCAGAAGAATCAACTCCATGCCATGTACCAACTGAAAAGGAGAGAAACAAGTGGAAGTCTTTATCGTGGTTTTATATGCCCAAAGTGCAGGGTAAAGCATCAGAGGCCAGTCGGATTTACTCTGGCTGAAATTTTTTTGCAAGATGGTCTTGAGAGATTTATTCACTACCTCTACTTGTCCATTTTCTTAGGGATAGTAAGAGGAAGAATGACCGTGCTTAAACCCCAGTTTTGATGCTAACTCTTTTATCATTTCATTTTGAAAGTGGATGCCATAGTCAGTGACATTTTCTCTTGGGATTCTCAACCGGGCTATAATATGGTTGAATACGAAGAATGTTGTAGTCTCACCATCGGATTTAATGGTAGGCATGTCCTCTTCCCATTTAGTAAAGTAATCCACGACCATGATAATATGTTGGTGCCACCAGCCGAGGTTGGGTTATAGTCCATAAAATTTACCCCCACTTGGTGAAGGGACCGACGGTGATGACTGGGTGAAGAGGGGTTGGGTGCGGTTTCCGAGCGAACACCTAGAAAGCGTGACACTTCTTGACCGCTTCAACACAATCTTTAAAAATTGATTGCCAAAAATAACCAACTCGCAATATATTTTGTGTTGTCGCAAACCCAAATAAATTACCACCACATGCCCCACTGTGACATTCATTGAGTACATCCTCAATGTCCTCGTGAGTCAAGCAATGACATAAAATATTATCTACCCCTCGACAATACAGAGTGTTGTCGATAATAAGGTAGTTTTTAGCATGATGATGTATACGTCATCATTCGTCTCTCGACAGATGTTGGGGTAGCTTCAAGGTTTGAAGATAAATCAAAATGTCTCCATACCAGGGGTCCAAAGACAAGATAAGGAAAATATGTTCATCTGTGAACGAATCGTCATGAAAAATGTCCTCATCTAGTCGAGGGAAGTCCAATATCAACTCAGGAAAAAATAACGATTTCTTAGACTTCGTTGTAGCGAAATCGAGATCAAATTATTGCAAAATAATAATCCACTTATTGTATTTCCCCCCTATGATACGCTTGGTGAGGATGTATTGAAATGGATTAATATCCGCAACCACGGTAGTTTTGCAGAGTAAGATATAATGTCATAATATTTGAACTACATGTACGGCGACCAAAGACAGTTTCTCTATGTGAGAGTATTTAAGTTCATGACCAACTAGGTTTCGACTAAGATAGTAAACAATGAGCTCATGGAGCTCATCATCCTCCTGAACTAGAATCATACCAACCATCCCTTCAGACACGGCGATATAAAGAAAATAGTCTCTACTCTAGTATAGAGGCTTCAACATAGGTGTCGATACCAAATCTTTCTTAAGAGCATCGAAGGATTCTCGGGCTCGCTCATCCCATATAAATAGAGTGTCCTTCTTCAAAAGACGCATGAAACCTTTAGTTAAATTGGCATAGTTCACTATGAACTGACATAGGAAATTAGCCTTCCCCTGCAAACCTTGAAGTTGTCTAATGTTCCGTGGGGGAGGCAATCAAAGTATTTCCTCAATATTCATAGGATCTATCATGATCCCATGCTCAGACATTAAGAATCCTAAAAGACAACCAAACCTAACGCAGAAGATGCACTTGTGAGGGTTCAATCGAATGTGATAGTAACGACATCTCTCAAATACTAATCGAAGGTGAGTGGAGTGATCTACTCTCTTGCGAGAGTGAGCAGCGAGATCATCTAGGTAAGCTTCGACAATATGCTTAAGATCATGAAAAGCAAAGGTCATGGCACGTTGGAAGGTTGCTCTGGCATTTTTAAGGCCGAAAGGCATTTTCCAGTATGCAAAATTACCCCAAGGACAAATAAACATCGTCTTATGTTGATACTCAGGTTTGATCTGAATTAGATTATACCCTGAAAATTTGTTCATAAAAGAAAAGACTTCACTTCCTACACACTCGTCCAGAATCTAGTCAATGAAAGGAGTACGGAAGTTATCTTTAGGACAAGCCTTATTCAGGTCTCTAAAATCCATACATACACAAATGGTTCCTTGCTTTTTATTTACGGGAACGGGGTTGGATACCCATTCAGTCAAGGGAATCGAGTAGATGAAACCAACATTAAGTAACTTCTCTACCTCTGCCTTAATAGTAGGGGTCTTCCTAGGATTTACAACTCTAAGACGTTGTCGAACAGGTTCAACATCTAGATAGGTTTTAATTTCATGTTCGACAATGTTAGGGTCGATCCCTGGCATCTCTTCATATAACCAATGAATACATCTTAGAATTATTTCAAGAGATCAGTGTAGTTATGAGTTTCTTCAGGTGAACAATCTGCACTGACATACATGCTCTCAATTTTACCAGGGATACAAAAGATGTCAATCATGATGGTAGGAGAAATATTTTCCATGTTTCCTTCAACATAAATACCATGCGTATCTAATGGAACCACGACATGACCGACCATCTCACTCTAGGTAGATCTAAATTCATCTTGTTTGATCTTAACAAGATTTGGGAGAAAATAGGATCGATGATGCATATCGTTCCAAGGCCTATCAGGACTAGACATGGCCTCTAAGATGGCTTCATCCGAAGGTAAAGTATCATCGAGGAAATCCTGTGAGCAAGATGATTGAGCGGCCCATACAAACTCTAAAACAGGATCCACCTCGTCCATCCGCAAGGAGGAAGGATCTGGGTCAACAGTAGAGTCAAGAATAGTCTGATACACAACCTCTGATGCTGACAATGACATTGCCATCCCAATGTGCCATAGTTGGAGAAGGTAGGGTCGAAGGGTCGTTGAAATACAAATTACGGAAAGGAATGAACCTCATCGGCGACGAAGACTCACTAGAAATGGCATGAATATGGTGAATTGGTGCCATGGAATCAAAGCTACCCATCAAAGAGGAATACATTCTGACACCAACATCCTCAATTTCCTGCTAAGAATTGTCGATCACAGGGACCAAAGGTCCAACTGATGCACTAGGACTAGCGTGCGTAGAGGACAACTAATCAGTCGTCATTGTTTTCCCTTCATGAGGAAAACATAAAGTGTGGAAAATGGACGACATGACGACTGTCATGGTATAAGTCCAATTACACCCTAAAAGTAAATTGTAGTCGAGAGGCACATCAACCACCTTGACATCAATCTCCACTGTCTTCCCACCTAACTGGACCGGAAAAGCGAGAAGAATTATGTGGGGTCGAAATGAACGCCCATCAAATGAGGTCAACATAGTCATAAATTGGGACAGGGTCGGAGAGCCAATGGATTTCCAACATGTTAGGGACGTCACACACGTCGCAACACCTTCATCAATTACAATATGTTTGATGGTAATTTTCATGTACTCCACGTGGATTTGAAAGGCCACGTGGTAAGGTAAGTGAGGCTTAACATCTGTGACGTCAAACTTGATAACCTTTGAGCCACACGGGTCTAGATCTCCTAATAGAGATAACAAGGCGTTCCTGATCCGAAATCGGATCCAGAAGCCTGATAGGGCTTGAAAAATGCTCAAAAATGAAAGTGCTCGGAATGCGACAAAACCAGTGCCATTGCGTCTGTCTCGTCTTCCTGATTCCGGCGGTATATTTACTTTGTCAAACGGGCTCCGTATGGAGAAGATATCACGTTCTGTCCAAAAAGCCAAACAGGAAAAAAAAAGGACGCTGACAGGGCAGTCCGTACAGGCTGACATGGCAGAGGTCGTACAAGTGACGTGACAGAATCCATATGATGACGTGGCAAAAGTTATGTGGCAGTTTGATTGGCTGGTAGTTGGTCGAATCAGTTGACGACACGTGGCAATTTATTGGCAAATGTTATGGTGCCACGTGGCCCAGTCATGGGCTGCCATGTGGCACCCCCTTTATTTTGGTTTTTGGTTATGTAAAATTATTTGGGAGTCTGTGGGGTTTGACCCCCAGACCTCCCCTCCACATAACAACTTCGCAAAGACCGTCCGACCAACGGACCAACGGTTATGACTTAACATATGTATGAGTTTCAATGTATTTAAGTTCGAGTATGTGATCGTTTGGTGGGGGGTTGGGCCGGGGCTTAGCCCCGGCCCACGGTCATTTGTTTTTCCATATGTTCATACCATATATACTATGCACTAACGATTGGCGCGGGGTTTAAACCATTGCCCGTGGTCTTGGTATATACCATGTGACCGTTGCTATATGCGCGCGGGGTTGTTTTAATGTGGTTTGAACGATTTAACTTTTGGCCCATGGCTATATGCCAATATTACATATGACCGTAACTTAATGCGCGGGGAGTTGGAGCGATTAAAACCATTTAGCCTTTTTGTCAAACGCGCGCGGTCATATGACCCATATGCCCAGGTGCCTAGGCGGTTAGGGGCTGGCGCGCCCTTAACCATCCTATGGTTTGCACCGTTGGCACGGTTGCGCCCGGTGCTGGGTTTTCACGCTATTTATTGCGTGTGTGCCAGGTTCATTTCACAAGGGTGCGTTTTGTAGAACCTGTGTCAACAAGCTTAAAGGGGAAAACTTCCAGGAGGCATAACTTCTTCGTTTTTCGACCGATTGAGGTGCCGAAAGAGCCCAGATAGGGGTTTTTGGATGCTCTGAAGCCATAGGAGCAGTCAGAACAGAGTTATACTGAAGGGAAACCAAGCCAAAGCCATTTTGACGTAGAGAAGCTTTTGAGGAGGAGACGTTGTCGGATCATTTCTGGGAGCTCCGGAAGTCTGTTTTGCGTGTCGTTTTCTGTGCAGGGTTCTTGAGATCTGGAAGAACATGACCAGATCAGTCTTGTAGCCATTTGGAATTGCAGCAATGTACTTTTAAGCATTTGAACAGAAATAAATAAGCCTCCCCCACAGAGAAAAGGCCCGGAGACGTAGGCAAAGTTGTGCCGAACTCCGTTACCAATCTGCGTGTTATGGTTTGTTGTCTATTATTTCAGTTCAGATCTGCATATATGTATATGGCTGTCATAATTCCTCTTCTTTCCTCATTCTTTCACTAAGTTTCTCAAATGGTTAATTAACGCATGCAAAATTAAAACTCAACCATAAGTCATTAAAAGATCCTACGGATCAAGTGGTATCAGAGCTAGTTGACGTTTGGATTTGAGTTGCATGTTAACCAGGGAAAAGCTACAGTGTGGTGAAGGCGAGCTTGTTGCAAAGAATCCATTAATTGGATTGAGAAAAAGAGCTTCTCACAGCGAGAAGATGGCATTGGAAGAAGGGATTTCTCAAGATGAGAATGAGTTCCGAAAAACATTCCTTGCTATGTCGGAGATGGTGAAAGTCTTGTACGAAGATTACTTGGAACGGAAGCGACCAATTTTGGGTGATTCTTCAAAAGGAAAAAGTGAAGAGGAAGAGGACCATCCTCAGATTCCTCCTTCACCTCCATCAACACCTCCTTCTTCTCCTTCTTCTTCAAGTTCAAGTTCTAAATCTAGTGGAAAGAA